>JAUZNC010012062.1:0-30105 GCA_034780395.1 Vannuccia rotundouncinata | reverse complement strand
TTTGCTAAAATATGGTTGTTGTCACCTGCGATAAGTTCACAAGATCGTACATATTTCAATATTTTCTCATTGATATTTCAAAAAACATCGGGGGGCGAACCTGACCCCCATTAAAATTCCGTATTTTTTAAATACCTCCAAAATCATGCCTGATATTAGTGAGTACAATAAATACAATATGGACAATGAATTATTTTAATAACTTATAAAATATGATCTTATATGAATACCTACCTTATATTATATGGTTTATTAAATATTATATAAGTTGCTATTTATTGATAACAAACAGTAACGTGTAAAGTCATATTAATTATATATTGAAAAACTGAAACAATAGATAAACGAGGAGTTGGCTTGTGTTTGGTGCAACAAAAATATTTGTATTGTGTGGGTATACTATACAGATACAGCTGTGCCATTCAGATTAAAACATACAGTGTCGATTCATTCCTAGAAATGCACTAGATGACATTTTTACGTTTATATAAATTTTTGATTTTATTTTAGATCAAATATGAAAACAAACAACTCGCCAATAAATATTATAATTTATTGTCATGTTTAAAGTTAAACCAAGATCAGAGCTTTCATGACCAACTCGCTGACATAATCATCATGGAAGAATAGAATGCTAATTCTAAGAAAAGAATAGTATAACCTTTATTAGTGTACGTATACCTATAACTAAAAATTGGAAAATCCAAAATATGAAATGCAACAATCTTACTGAATTCAACAATCCAAAATCTATTTATAAACTATACTTTGTCACCCAATAAGTATAGGTAGGTATGTTGTCTATATATTATATGCTAGAATTATAAATTTGTTGGCCCTGAGGAAGCAGTTCTTAACTTTAGAATAAAATTATCGCCTATAGATCACTTCCAATATTTTATATTACATGGATCCCTTTACTTGTTCATATGATCGTTTCAAGGCAATATTTAGAATGAAGCAGATATGCAAAAACGCTTTAGAAAAAGCGTTTGTGATTTCTAGTGTTAACCCTCTGAACAATTATCACAAGTGCTGCCGGTTTGAGGACCTTTGTTCTGATCAGGAACCCGATTACAGTCACTATACGCAAGGTTCTGATGGAATATTTCGTATCAGTGAAACTTGGTGCTTTCTGGGAGAAATTTCTAAGAAACTAGCCCCCTTGCTCCCGTTTTATTTTTTACCGACAATTGTCTGGTTGAAGGATAAAAGATTCAAGAATGCTATGGATCACAGACTTATTTTGTCTTCTGAATATGTAGAATTCGATTTCCAGCAGCTTCGGAAGGGCCATACAATGGTTCTTGAGGGGGTCACAAAACACCAATTCATCGATGGAGAGGAAGGCTTTCAAACTGAAAAAATGCACAACTGCTGCGTTATTAAAGCATCAATGACTGACGTGTTGGCAGTGTCTGATGTCTACTTCAAATATCGCGCTAACAACTGCTGGAAGTGTGCTAAAGTGCCAATCGATTGTGACTCGGGGAATCTAAAGCACTGCCAGGCCTGTGGTACGGCAAGATATTGCAGTCGACAATGTCAGGTGAACGATTGGAAGGAGGGGAACCACAAGCGAACGTGCTCCGAAATGAGGAAAATAACTAATCTGGTTGATTTCAATTATGGATTCGTAAAACATCTCAGTTGGGGAATTCACATGTTGGATCTTCAACGGTTCAGAACATAAACAAATGAATGATTCAATTTAAAAAAAACAAGTATGTCATTGAAGTTAAGATTCACACATTATCATATTTTATTATAAAAATCTTTTATCATGAATACATTTCAACATTTCCAAAATAGAAAATAACTGTTTTTTAAAATTGCATTTTGAAAAACAATATATAAATACATTTACATTTTTACTTCATCATGCATTTTGCAAAGTAATAGTCACTATTTTATAGAAATTTATCAATATGTAAATTGTTTTTAATAAAAAGCTTTAATATTTTCTTGAAATGGAGTAAAAATTTATTTTATGAATTATTCTGTTGAGTTATCATTGAGATATTTAGAAAATGGGGATTCAAAATAAAATTATTTAGGAAATATAACGTTTGCTGTGTTTTTATAATTTATTAGGCAGTGTTATAAAACTAGGTGTATATGGTACAATCTTAATAAAAAGAAAAAACGATAAAGTTGAGTAAATAAGTCCGACAGCTAGCACCCTCCACATACAAGGAACGAGATACCAACATGGTGTCAAACATTCCGAAATGGACGTATGTCGTAGTTGGAATAGTTGACTATTCTTATAAAAAAAGTTTAATTAGGTTTTAAAAAGCTTTGTTGTATATTTGATTATGAACGTATTACTGATTTTTTTATATTCAAACAAAAAACGAACACATGTCTTATTATTTTATTTCCATATTCTTTTGAATATTGGTATTAGACTCAATTTTGTGTGAATTTTCTCTAAAAGTGGGTCTAATACAAATATTCAAAAGAATCTGGGAATTAAATAATATCACATATGAGTATATTTTTTGTTTCAATATAAAGAAATCCTATAGTTATATTTTCAAAATCCTATACAGCAAAACTTTTAAAACCTAATTAAAATTTTTGATTTATAAGAATTAGGCATTTTGTTATAAAGTTACATAATATTGTAAAAATACTCTTATTCTTTAATATGGAAAAAAAGCTCTTTGGTCCAAACCAACCCTTCCAATTCCGGCAGACGTCCATTTTGGAATGTTTGACACCTTTATCTACAATAATAGGGGGTCAATGTTGGTATCTCCTTCCAATTGTATCATGGGGAGAGTGCTAGCTGTCGGACTAAATAGGACATATTGATTAAATAATACCTCTTAAAAAATATTGAAACAATTCTTTCATTCTTGCACTATTATAATTTAATACAATATTTATTTTACTATTTTTAAATGGAATATGCAATATTTTATTAACCTATATAACCTAAATGCGATCTCAGTGTATAACTAAAAATTGGAAAGTCCAAAATATTAAATGCGCAAATCATACTGGGTTGAACAATCCAAAATCTATAATTTTTAACAACACCCTGTCAACCTAGCTATATAATATACACGTCAAAAGTACGTTGTCTGTACACATTATGCTAGAAGTATAACTTTGTCTTCACTGATAAGCAGTTCTTAATTGTATAATAAAATTATCGACAATAGATCGCTTCTAATATGTTCATATAATATGCACTGCTGTTAGTATAAATATTTTTCTGTTGTTAACAGTAGGTAGGTATACGTACTTTTATGACCTTAAACACTTCGATTAGTTTAATAGTGCGTCCTTTTCCATTAAAGAAAGATCATTTAACAATTTAAAAAAATATCTGTTTACTACTATAAGTAATATATTAAAATAAAAGTACATATTATTATTTATCCAGGAATAGTTTTTAAATATTTCAATAGAATGTCGTTTTAATAAATTTAATTAAAAATTAATTAAAAAATTGTATTCAACGCCTAACTAATTTATAATCAATTTCCTACAATTAAACAGGCATATAAAGAGAATATCAAATGTGTTCAATAAACTAATTATTTTAATTAACAAATTATTAAAATAATAAACAATATTTCAATAATTGAAATATAAACATTTTTGAAATATGACTGATAAGAAAAATTACACATTTTCCTATTAATTAATCTGCCAAAAATATATATGCTTAAATATACAAAAAATACTAGCTATTTAAAGAGCTTGGTTATAGCTGCTCATTATCCTGAAATTCGCGGCTTGTAGGAAGTTGTACACCACTTCCTCCTCTGCTTGCTGGGCCTTCAAGACATTTCCGTCAGCGGTTTGATCTAGCCTGCTTCCCAAGCCCTTTTACCTGCCTTAATTATCTCGTGTCTAATGTCAACCAGCCCCGCTTCCAGTTCTGCATAGCTTTCTTCTCGGTACCTCTATATATGTATGTACCTGCTGCTTCACTTTTTGTGATTTCTTGCTTCTCAATTCCTCCCCTTTTTGACTGCAGGGAGAAGAGCACTCGCTTGTATTATTTCTACACATCAAAATCATTTTTATGTCGAGTGATTATATACTGTCAAAAATATTATAGACTAAACCTTTTGAATTCCTGGGATGATGTTGAAGATTTAATTTTCGTTTTTTACATTTTTTCCTTCTTTCATTATAGTTTTTAGACGAACTTATTAAACTTATTAACTTAAATTTTAGTTTTCCATTATTTGTTTTTTGACCGCGGTAATAATTTTAATTGCAACCAACCTATACAACTGCTCGTTTGGACCTCGATATAAAATATTAAAAATAAACATATACAAACAGAAAATAGTGTAGAAATATATATTTCGATCGAAAGGTATATATATATAAATTTAATTAAGTTAACTTACAACTTGCAATATATGTTAAATAATCGATTTTTTGTAATAACAGATACATTTAAAATAAAGTTAAATAAATATTTTAAAATTAGGATTGAAATATATATGATAATTTAGATAGTTCTGTTGATATTTTGCTTATTAAGTCAAATAATTTTTTTAAATTGTGTAAATTAATAATAAAATAATGTACAACTCACACACACACACACAAGTATTTAAAAAAAAAATATCAAAAGATCCCAACCGCATAAAATGTGTATCTTTATATGATCATATACTTATTGATTTTAAAATTCCATTTTTAATAAAATATACAAGGTATACATTTTACAATTTGAACTTAAAAATATATATATTTATTTTAAGAATTCGCAATTATAAATTTAATCATTAAAATGGCATATATATATATTCGATTATTTATATTTGATATAAATTATTTCTAAAATTAAACACGAATAATACAAATAAAAATCAATAATAACAATATAACAAAATAAATAAGCAGCTTTTTTTAGTTTTAATTAAAATTCGATAAAGGTGTGAAAAATAACACCCAGGGGCAATTGCTTGAGAACACTCAAAAAAACACAAACAACAACTGAAATTTGATAACCTTCAAGCAGAAGGCCGATTTGTTCAATTGGAATTATATAGTGAAGTAAATAATCTTGTACAACCCTGAATATATATATATATATATATAATATACTAAACTCTAAATCATTTTCGTTTATTTCCTGGAAAAAAGACCCACGTGAAAGAGGGTGCTAGAACTCGACGGGGACACCTCCCGGTCGAAACCGCGGGTCCCTGTGTTCCAGTCATTTGGGTCCAGGTGTTGGTCACTATATAATAAACTCCCGGATGACAATCTTCCAGCAATATATATTCAAGAAAAGACGTCGTGCAGCCTTGGTTGTTTGTTGTACAATATATATAAGAAAGAAAGGATCTCAACGTCAGTATTAAAGGCCGCATAGAAAAGGGGGCCTCTCAGTGGGGAATTTAATTTACTCACGGCCTGGCAGGGATCCGGCCTCGTGAAGACTGATGGACCAGTCAAAGGGCAAACTTCTCGCCCAGTGGGGGAGGGTTGGAGGGATACGGCCGATTGCCGTAGGTGACCTTGGGAAGCAATTTGGTGTGACTGGATGTAACGATATTGTTTGGGAGATATAAAAGTAACGTTTGTAGGATAATTTTCTTTTGTTAAGAAAGGATTATAATATTTATTTTGATATTTTTCCTCGTCATTATGAATAAAAAATAGTATTTAGATTACTGTGAAAAAATAATTTTCTGGATTCGCATAATTAACAAAAGTTGATCATATAAAATATATCAATCCAATAATAATAATCATGTGCAAAGGATTGAAAAGAAATTAATTCTTATAAGATAACATTCCTTGTATTATTTCAATTTTATTAAAAAACTGGCAAAAAGACAAATGGTGAAATCTTGTTCGGCCCATAATTTTACTAATCTGTGAAGTTGACCAAATCGGTCAATATATCTTTGCACAAGTTAGTTCTTTTAATGTTTATACGTTTTATGAGTCTTTATTGTCGTATATGCTATAACAAAAGGTTTTTCTGGAGAATTGTTTATTTAAGTCAATTTAATAAATTTTTATCAGTTTTAGCAAATTGATTTTCCCGTTTTTATATCAGATCCGGTCTTACATAATATATAAAGCGTTGTAGTTTGCCAATCTAGAGAAGTTAATTACGATATCAATGAAAAAAATATAGCAAGTATTTTTTGGTTTATACAGATATAGACATTTAAAATCTATTGTTAAACCAAACAATTAAAAATAAATATGTTATTTATATTTTTCATTAAATTATTTGCAATCTACAATGATATCCCAAATACGCTCTAATAGTTGTCATGGTATATTCATTTTGTCAAAAAGATGTTATCCTTGTCCATTTGGGCCAGAAAGATTTCAGACAGTTCTGTACAATCACCATAATTAATACATTAAAGTTCGGCTACAATTGCTGGCTTTCACGATCAAACTATTACTGCAGGGGATTCCACCACCCGACAGTTCAACTCTTGCATATATATGTACCTATCTTAAAAGTGATCCCAAATTCAACGACCAAGAAAACAAAAAAGGAGAACCATGCAACACAACGAGAATGGATATATGATGAGGAGGAAAATGCCCCGGGCGGACAGCAGAAGTCACAGCAGGGTAGAACCTTTTGGACGATGTCTAATTGCACTTCTAGATCATTAGGGTCACGGTTATCTTTCTCTGGTAAGCATCCAGCTACGACATGAGTCGTTGGAGCTGCAGTTGGTGTTGACCATGGTGTAAGCCGAAGAACTGGGGGGACGAAGGTACATGCAAGCTAAGTGGCTGAGCAGATGGTCCTCACTCTATTCATGATACAGGGAGGGATAAATTTTGGATAATTGGAGGCTAATTTTATATGTTTTCTTTTAATTAGTAAGCGGATGAAGTTACTTTGATTTTTGTAATTTTTTAAAGTTGCGTGTTGATTTTATAAAAACGAAAAGACGCGTATTTTTTGGGAACTAGTCAATAAAAAATTAGAAAAATCAAGTATTAAAATTTGCATAAGATAAATAATTCATATTCACATTCATAATCGAATTTTTATTTTTAATATAGTAAGCAAATGAATGTTAATATAAGTATTACCGAATTTACACAATTGACTAGTCTTCAAAATATTTTCTTCTGTCATGCACCTATATAGCATTATACGTTGTTAAACAAGGCAGTTGCAGTGCATTAAGATACTGACACTATAACTTAAATTCAAGTGTATCTGTACCGCCCCTTTAAGCACCTCTCAACTACATTGGCCAACAAGCAGAGCGTTCAACCGCTATAGTATTTAAGCACACCTACCTATATAAAACTCAAATAAAATTCAAATTCTATACTCTATCATGCTTTAAAATGCTCAATACAAAAGCCACAAATACTACCGAATATGGTATACTGCACACGATATTTCTAATTGCAGCACTCCCTTCTGATTTGATCCATGTATGATTCCATTATAAAGCCCGTATGACCATTGTGTATTTTATGACAGTATTTTTAGATACCAAGTGCGCACACACTGTGTAAATTGTCACAAAATTCACATGGTCACATAACCAACCAACTATATAAGACGGGTAATTTCAAGTACCCTTGTTGAATTGTACCTCTTATATAGGCTTCCAACAAAAAATGCTCACCGACAATTCTTTCTTCTTGATCATCACTGACTAAATTCTTGGGTATCATCCCGAAGGAGAGAAGCTGGACCACAAATGCGCAGTTCTACTCACTGGAGACGTGAGGTCTCAAGTTTTCTATCGGAGTTGGTCACTTATAGATTCCGTAGGTTTACTTCTACAATCAAGTACCATCGAAAATGCAATACTTAAAATTAACTCAATTGATCTTTTGTTCTTTTGTTTTCATATTGGATCTTTTTTATTGTTTGTCCATTCACATCATGTTTTAATGGGTTCTGTAGCATATAGTATGCTCAAGTGCAGTGGGGTGTAGATTGAGACCCAGAACTTAATGCTTTTATTGTAATTCTAATCAAATCAATTTATAATTATTATAATTAAGTGTTTTAAGTAAAATTGGTACTTGAGATTGTAAAGATAATCAATTTCCTCTGGGGTTAAGAATGCACTGAGCAGAATAAGAATTGTCTTTGTATTTTAGATATGTGTTGTGTGAGCTATATCATATTAAAATATTTAATTTTTAATAATTAATTGCGTTTTATTAATATCTAAATATATCTTTTTTATTGATTTAGATTTAATTGGTTAAATCTTAAATAGTACTATTTTATTCTGAAAATCTCATTTTATACTTTTTTATAATAAAATCAAATTTATAGCACTAACTTTAGAAACAAATATCTTCGTAAAATGAGTTCAATTAATAGAGTTCAAATAGAGTTCAATTAATTTGATTACTATAGAATTAGTGAATATGATTTATAAAACATTGATTAATTTGATATGACGCAATGCATCGATAAATTGAATATTATATCGCATAGCCTAGCAATGAATAATATAAATAATCGAATATTATGATAAAAATGTATAGTATGCTGCTCAGTTAATAAAAGTAAATGTTACAAAAATAATATAATGCATGCTATATATTGAAAATTGAATTTGTATTCCCACATTGTAGAAATTCATTCAACAATTTCCTAAAAACCAAGACTGAGGTATACACACACAAGTATTTAAATAAAAATGTTGATCAAAATAACATACTAGAAGCAATATTTCCACTTTTAAAATCCGTTTTTGGAATTTAAAAGTTTCTCATATTTCTCGTATTTTAATCTTTTTTGATCAACAGTGAATATAGGTAATTCTCTATAAGATATGACCAAACAATAGTTTGATTTGAAATTGAAAGAAGGGCACGAGGATTTTGTTGATTCTATTAAATAACTCTTATCACCTAAGGTGTTGGTCACTATTCCTCAAACCTTCGACTCAAAAGACAATTTTAACAAATACACAAAGGTGTGATCTAGATGGAACACATCTGGACGAAAGCTCTTCTGAAAGTCGTCTTCATCCCCAATTAGCAAAAGAAGGCTGGCAAACGAGTTGGTCTCTTTACTCCAACTTTCTTGGCTGGAATCTCCTCCCACAGAGTTATTCTTAATTGATCACTTGTGCTAATTTGGCGACTAACAGCACCAAAGTGTAGTGAACGAAGCCCTATAGCCATTCAACTTCAGTTGCCAGGGATCTGTTTGATCGTTGAGGATGCTTAATTACCGAATCTTTCAAGAAAAGCAAAAGGAATTGGAATATTGATTAATCGTTGCTGAATGATGATTATCTCCTGCTGAGTTCACACCGAAGAGCTGAATATAAAATTTGGTTACTGTGTTAGTCGAATCAAGATTTTGCATTTCTAATGATCGTTTATTTTTTGTGATTTAATTTCATTTCAGATACCCATTGTTGGTCTATAAGAGTTGTTGCGTGGCTTTGTTAAATTACTTCATTTTAAATATCCAATGCTAGTTAATCAAATATAATATGAGATTATAACTATTAAATGAATTTATGTTCATCATTTATTGCTAATATAATTAATATAATAAAATACTACTTGTCAATACTACTTACAAATTATTTAGCTGAATACCTTATCCTCTATGGTTTCATTTTACAAAGATATTTAGTAAAATGAAATTTTTGTATCTTTTTAATTGTGAATTTCAAGAAAATTTTATCCGAATTTGATCATTTCACAATATTTTTTTGAAAAATAACATTTTTATAATTAAGCAACACAACAAATCCAATTTTAAAAACTAGATCTTCAAATTTTTCCCTTTTATTCATTTAAGAAATATTAGTAAATTAATATTTTCTTAATGATGTAAAGTTATATGTGTAGTTTTAAAATTCATATGTTTATACAGTTAAAAAAGAAGATATTCCCATTAAATGTAGAACAAGTTTTGATATCAAGATATCATGCCCTCACTAACAATGAAAACAGTAGAATTGAAACAATTTGTCGAGTGAACAAGTTTTTCAAAATCTGTACACTTCAAATTTCCGTTTATGTTTTTAAAATAATTTCCTGTTTTTAGGTTGTATACATGAAGTTGTGTTGTATTTTCGTACAAATATAGAGACAATACAATTATGGCTATTCCAATATATATATACTACAAAAATGACGCGGAAAGATATATTGACAATACTGAGAAAGACTTTTTCAGGTCTACATTTTCAGAGAGAAAGTTTCTTTTAGTTTAATAAAGACGCATAAAAGGGATGTTATAGGAAGACACTTTGCTTCTTCATTAATAGTGAAGGTGAGACGCAGCTAGACAATGGATTTTAAAACAGAGAATTTATAAGTAATATCCTCTTCGTAGGAGTTTTATGAAGTACTCGCAGACCGATTTTTTCCATTTAGGGAAATGAATTCCCGCTTTTGGAGGGTCCCGCTGTGTACCCATTTCCCGTTTGCGAAAACCAGCTGCTGCCAGCTCGATTGGGCTTCGAAGAGTGTAAAATCAACGAAAGAAAAGAGACTTATTAACTATTATACAAGTCATATTCCAGTTCCCCTGGATTTCCTTGCCGACTGTTGATCTCCATCGAATGGTGTATATATAATCACTACCGTTTCTAAGTATCCATTTATTCTTGATTTCAACGGTTTTCCAAGAAACTGGGAATTTATCAGATAAAGAATAACAATTGTCAGATGAGGTCAATTATATAGCATGAGAAATTCATTTTGTATAATTAAGACAATTTATCTATTACAATAATTATTAAATTTAACTTTTTTATATTTATTAATTTATTTGTTTATTTTGTTTACTTATGGATCCACAATTTCATGTTATTATTTTAAACTATACGATTAAATTAAAAATATATAGATTTAGTAAAATGTTCTTTAATACCAGTTGAACGATTGATTTATTTAATATTTCATTTTGTTGTCAAGTTTATAGTCAATTTCAATTTCAAGTATATTTCTGTAAGTTGTTTATCTTTGTCTTTCTTACATTATTTATTAATTAATTTATTATAATAAAATTTTCCAAACAATGCAAATATAATTATCATTAATGTAATTATTTTAAATATTTGAACTAATTTTATATGTAAAGACTATTATTTTTAATGATGTTATATATAGCTTATAAATATATATTTTTGAAAATCACTTAGATATTTAAACAATTTGTTAAATTTAATTGTGTGATCAGACAAAACTTTAAATTGCACATATATAATATAGAACCATATTGCATTCCATTGAAAATAGCACATACAACATTTTTTGGATCTTCGTTCCCAATATTTATAGTGGATCTATAAATGCATACTTCAAAAGAACAGGAAATAGTCCTAAATAATCTTTTCGTAGTCTTATTGGTAAATTGGATATTAGGTTTATATAAATGTTGTTGCTTTTTTAATTTCTAGATGGCATACTGGGACGCCTTACAATATTAACTAAATATATGGGAGGTTAATTACTTTATTTTCTGACATATGGTTGTATTTCATCGGAAGATGAGAGTGTATATATTGAACATTCTAAAAAACTGTCAACCGGGATTTGATATCACAATTCGGAACTGAAAAAGCGCCTTTGTATAGACAAAGCGAGAAACGTTTTTCGTTGTTGTGCTTAATAGTCGATTTTTGACGCGCCTCGTTGCTTTTTAATTCCAGGACAGTTTGGATTCCCAACCGAGTTGGGGTCCTCCACGACGCATCAACGCGAAAACCGTGCGTTATAGAATGGGGTTCAAGATCTTCCAGGAGGGGATAAGGGTGCCCGCTTGTTTACCCGAGGTCAGCACCTGAACACATCGATGTCCCGGGAGGAGACCTCGAGACCTCCGGAGGACCTGGCTCTATCTATCTATTTCTCAATATCCCGCTGACTTTGGAAAATATCCTCCTGCTGTAGTGGAGAAGGGCACTACAGGAGAGCGTTGAGAGTGCCGGCTTGGTTACAGAAGAAAGTGTGAAATTGTCCCCTATCTCATCGTCCTCTCCACGTGAAGACTGAAGGTTTCTTATATAATGTACACTTTCCTGAAAAGCTGTTAACATTGAAATATACACATGCCCAGCATAAACATGTATTATATAACACATTTTACAATAAAAGCAAGAGCGTTTATTTATCTTTTACTGGATAGAATGATAGAGAAATTATTATACAGATTGGGATATATAGAAAGGAAAACGTAAATCGTTTATTCGTCCAGTCTCAACAGGAGGGATGGCTCATTTCAATTAAATAATAATTGTACCTTTGTTTCTGAAAGTTAATGATTCGCACGTACTAAATTAGAATAAATAATTGCATAAAATTATTGAATAAAATAGAAATTAAGTTTTTAATTAATTTTAATATATCTTTTAGAAAAATTGATTTCATAGTATTAAATGATCTTTTATTTAAAATATCACTTAAAGTATATTAACAAAATTGAAATACCAAAAGTATTTTTTTTCTTATTCAAAGGGTTAATAATTAAAAACACTAACATTTATTTTTGAAAATTAGAAAAAATAAACCTTGAATTTTAAAAGTGTGTAACATAATATTATATTCCGAAATGATTGTCACGCGATATCCGATATTGACAATCGGTTTTATGCCGTCTACCGCTTTTTGTTGACCAGTTTTGTTGATGGGCAGCTAAGTCGTCCACCTCCTTGAGTATTCCGAAAAAACCGCCGGTCTGTGTTTTTCACGCACGTCATTCCGCGCTAACACTGATGGTTCAATTGACCGAACTAACCACGGTACAGCACGGTTCAGTTGATGATACCGGTAGCTATTAAATAGCGTGAAAACGTTTTTTGTACCTATATCTGTCTCTCTGAGTTCTCTATCCTCTCCCTGTCTTGTCTAGGATGTATCGTCGCTATAGTTGAAGAACCATATGGATGTGTGAAAAGGTGTATCGAGCCGACTATTCAAACCGTACTGCATAATTTATGGGCACAGCTTCATCTCGTTTGGGTATATTGGAAATATTCATCAAATCATGAACATCGGCAGACTACTTCGCTTGTCAGCAGAAGAGTTCTTGTATTAAGACGAGAAGTACTCCTCTAGAGTTTATCACCCACCATAACTGGACAGCGGATTCTTCAACACCTCAAAAGACAATGGAAGGTAGGAATCTTTGAGGACTTCGGAACACATACCATCTGTTTTCCCGAGACAGTTCCCTTCTCTATATCACAATTGGTTTGTTACATATTAAAAAGATCGTGTTATACAATAAACTCAATTTATCTGGACACAACTAACCATGACAGTTGCAGAAGTTGAATAATACATTAGGCTAAAGACTATTTCTTACACAAGTGGACCACTTATACACTGCGAGAATAGACAACACCTCTATTTCATTTCGTCATTTTGCTTTTAAGAAAAATTTATTAGATGATCGTTTTGTCTTATTTTTATTGTTGCTGACGAAATAGATATTTTTGACGACATATATATATATATACAAACCAACACGAGCACTATTTAATGATTATCATAATTTAAGTTTTAACTATCGTCATAAACTTAATAAAAATAATTTTATTAAATTTTATCGTTTGAAATATTGGATTTAAATATTTCGATATAATATTATACACAGTTTTAATATAAAATTGAGAACAAGAAGAGATATTTTAATGATGATGTTAATTGTCTGATAGATGGTCACAAGAAAAAAATCCCTTTCGGTTATCAAGTTCGCATATTAAAAATGTATTTATAATATTTTTATTGTGGTAATTATTAATTAAAGACTTTTTATTAGAGTATATAAAACGAATTGGGGAACGTGTATTACACACTGAAGCTAAAATTTCTTTCTCCGGATGTTTCATTAAAGACCACTACATTTGGCAGTGACATTTTGATTGACCCAAACGGGAAAAGGGAAATGGAAAAAATTCAAAATATGTACAGCTAACAATGCATATATATATAGATCACCTGTTATTACAGATAAGTACACCACGAAGGATACATCAAAGCACTTTAGTTAACACTATATTCCACAGAAAATGAGTATGTGCAAGATATTTTCATCAACTGGCATCGATGCGGAGAAGAAAGGATTCTGTCAAATATTTCCGAAAACAGTTGTGTTTTCTGAAATGTATATGACAAGTTTTATACATAATACATCCGTAGGAAGTTGCATATGCAACAGTGGAGCTTCCAGGAATGGACAAGTCAGGAATTGGCTCGCAAAACCTGGCGCCAGAAATACCGGATACTATAGTCTTGCCAGTTGTCACTGAAATTCAAAAAAGCAAAAATCGTTACATTGTGTGATTTTATAAATCAAATTATGTGTGTATCGTGGTTTTAATAAAAAAATTGTCTTCACAAAGGTGTTTTTATTCTTTATTTTAGTATTTAAAACTTATATCTTATTTACGTTTTTAACGAAATAACGACTGTTATTAACTAATCAACTATTGTCAACTATCGTAACTATATATATTTATAACCGGCACAACATATAAGGGGGAAAAAGGTTTCGCTAATTCCATAAAGTCCAATTCTATTAACTTTTCTATGAAATGTATGATTTAAATATAATTCTATTAAAAAATCAATATATTTAAGAATGACAGAAATAATGGTAGAAATTATATATATTTATCAAAAAATAATACGATATTTATTTTAACACTGTAAACCACCATGTATAAAGATTACCGACACTTATACTAATAATATTATAAGTATTATTTATTTAAACATATATATATATATATTAAAATTTGTAAATTTTAAATAATATAGATGTATCCAACACACTTTTGAAAATTTTATTAGAAATATTATGTCATATAAAATTAAATTCTTATTTATATAAACAAAATATACCTATATTACAAAATTTGTAAATTGGATTATTTTAATATATATATACTGTTAGATTAATATTTTTATTTAGATAGAATATAGTTATATTTTTGGATGCATTGGAGGAAATCAATAGAATTGTAACCAGCTTTTATATCTTTGAAAGGTTTATGAGTATTCTTGTTCACTTTTCAAATTTAAGATATCTAAAATTCACAACTTAATTCAACGATATACTGGTAATTTTACAGTATAGTATTCAAAATTAAATAATGGATACATATATAAGATCAAATTGATTGTATTAATCATTTATTTGAAATCAAAATTTCGATAATCGATCAGTGTGAATCATAATAAGTTTGAAGATTAATAGTTCAAAATTTTCTAAAATTTAAAATATGATATCCAAAAATATAAGTTTCATGCAAACACGGACAAATTTTGTCGTAATTCATAAAAAAGTCATTGGTGTTGGAGATGTCAGAGTTTATTAATACATGCGTTCACCACATAAGCTACCAATATTATATCAGAAATTAGCGATATTTATACAGCAAAACTTTTGACAGGTAAACTATTGTTCATCCTGCCTGGCTCCGCCTTTAAGTGGCGGCTGGTAGAGTATAGCTGTAAATGGTTTCAAATAATGGAGGAATTAGCTTACAATCCATTTCAGACTCTACTACCTCCATATATGACATATCTTGTGGGCACTATAAATAATATCCTCGTCTCATCGCGAGCTGATTTAGAATGGATAAATATTTTAGACTATGGGCGGAGAAGTAGATAGAAACCTGTTCGGTTGAACGGATTCTAATATGCCTTCGATAATGCATCCAGCGCCACAAGCTCAGACCGGAAAATTACATTAATTCCTACATCGTGACTAAAACAATTTGTTGTCAATATCTAAGCTCTTCGTCTCCATGATCCATCTAGTTGGAACTATTGCTCTTTCTATTAACAGCGGGCGCCGCCAAATACTCTCAGCGGATAAAAATTGTTATTTTTCTGGAATATGGTATATAGGAGAAATCTGATTTGGAAGGGCTGTATAGATTCCTATATGACAATTATACAGTTAATAGTGTTGAAATCAAGTATTGAGATATAACCAATATAACACGCGATTTTGAACAGCATTAGCAAGTTTGTATATTTCAAAAGAAGCGAGAACGCATGGATAAATTGAGTCCATTTGTAATACAAGTTTATAGTGACAGCCACTTCATATTTGTGGCATGTTACTAATGAGATAATTCTTTGGCTTCCATTATTTAACCTCAACTATAAGAGAAGAAACCCATATTGCTAAAACAATTGCTGCTCTTTTGCGTGTGACTGTATAATTCTTTTCCCTGACTATCATAATGGTATGTGATGGTTTCAGAGAAGAGGAATTGTTCTATACTCTCTGGCTGAGGGGTCCAGTTCTCTTGATAACATCGGAGTTGTCAGTCAGAATTCATCAATTGAGCTGTCATTGTATGAATTGGTCGCTTCTCGCATTCATCCCCTAGGCTTTTATTGAAGGCGCTCTTTTCCAATGAAGCCTTTTTGTTCAAATATTACAAGAGACGAGTTGTTGGATATCATTTCCGTCAGAATCGAAGTTTAGTGATATGAATTCAAAGAACCTATAGTTGTTTGTCCAAGTTCCAACTTTTTAATCTCCTAATATACCTGCCACCCTTTTCCCTCTCCCAATATTATGCTGTGTATATAGAGGCGAAATGAAATTTGTAAGAATTTTAAAATCATAAATATATGGGTCATATTATTTGTAGGTTTGTTATTTTGAAAATATATTATTAAAAACATGGAAAAATATAGTTCAATCAAATGCAAAATATTTGGTCCATATTATTTTATTGATTAATGGCAAATTTATTTTGAAGTTACATTTAGTTTCTATGAAAAAAGCTTTACAGAGTGATGATACCTTTACAATTTATATACTGGCAGTAATAAAAAATTGTGTAGTTACAAAAATATAATTATAGGTATCAAGATGACAAGAGATTGCAGTTTCTTCATTGCAGTGTATATTTCTGGACATATAAATCCATTTTGGAGTTATAAACATATTTCATTTGCCATAATAAATTCAAAGTACAATTCAAGATAATTCTTAATAATATGAAACGGACCAATTTGAATTATCCAAAAAAATCAAACGATAACAATCATGTCTTTTTAAATAAACCACTTAATTATAGGTCGGTGCTTTCCGAATTATACAATAGATTTCTGAATGGATTTCTAACTGCAGTAATATCCAAGCAATTATCCGGTTATAAATCCATACTTGCGTATGGGTATAATTCTATAAATTGAGAAACACATTTTTTGAAAAGGTACCTTTATAGCGCCTTTAAGTACTTCTGATGTTTTGACATTACTATTGTTGTGTTGTTTAAAATGTTTTATACTAGTTTTTTTATATATTATAATTATTCTATTTAGTTGTAAGCTATTATACAAAAAATATATTTACTGTAAAAAACATTTCACAAATTGGATTTTGAAATTAATAATTCTATAGATTCTATTAATTGTTAATTAAGAATAGAAAACTTAATTATAGAATTTCAAACTTTTTTATAAAAAATATTTGTCGATAATGAAAACGTAGCAATCAACTTAAATAATTTATACAATTTACCAACTGTATTTAACCGACCTCCAAAAAATGTAAAACTGAAAAGTTTACCATTATAAATAATTTAAACAAAATACATTTTAATTTTTTTATAACTTAATTTTCATCACACAACAAATTTAATCAATATCATTGTAACTATAAATATTATATATAATACATAATATACCAACATTTTAAAATATACAGTAAAAATTATAAATTTCAAAATTTTTCCATATTTACATTTTTTAAATTGAAAAGCGAGTCAATATTCAAAATTCAATATTACATCATTGAAATTAGAATGTATTCAATTTCTCGGTTACATATTATTGTTATGTGATTATAACTCTAAATAGGTAGTAAGTACCTATATTAAAATTTTATTTATTTTTTATTACAATTTATTTCAAAAAAATCATATTTAAATTGTTTTTAGTTAAATTAAATTATATATAATATGTAATGAATTTACATACCTATTATCGAAAATCAAAGCTATAGTAATTTTTTAATGTCTTCAATAATGTTTTTAACTAACAATGCACCTGAAAATTATATGTAAACATTTTAAAAATAATTTTTCATTTTTTAAAGTGAAAATATAAATTAATTGGCATTTATTTATTATTATTTGGGTGTAGCTGGGAATTTCGAAGTCTGTTTTTCCTACACAAAGGAGACATATAATGTTGAGAAATGCCGCTTAAAATTCATTCCACTAAATTTTACGTATTCATTGTATATGTGAGGAGAAGAATTTCACTTTTGTAAATTTTCAAAGAAATTAAAATACGTAAAAGGATTTCTTTGGCAAGTGTACATAAGTTCTTTGTGCTCTTTACGGTCTGATTATGTTTGGCGCGATGTTTTCGAGATAACAAGATAATGCATTGGCACCGTCATGACAAAAAAACTAGAACAACTTTTCCAAATTGTTAACAATTAATTAAAACACAAGAGAGGCTTTAGAATTGCACAACAATTATTTTAATTTATTTCATATATATTAGTAAAATATTATTTATTTACAATATTAACGAGTTGAAAATATTTGTTTGTATATAGTGTAAATTAAAAATTTTATATAAGAATACTTTTAATTTTTTTGCAAAGAATGTTTTCAACGATAAAATAACTGAGAATGTAGTAGTATATCAGAAAGATTGATATATCGACATATCTTAAGGTATTCTTGCATGGTGAAATAATATGTATCTATACATTACAAGTTTTCTTAATAAAGAGCGTATATCGTAATATAATTTGGCGCATGTAAATTCAATTCAATTCAAAATTTCAGTTACAGATAAATTTGATACATTTAGCTCCCCCAACGCATATAACACTATAGAGAAAATGAACCATTTCTTATACAATGAGTAACAGTAGACATTGTCCCCTTATACACCATTAATGATAGTAATATAGTCAGCAGATTCACTGTTTTAAACAAAAATTCAGCTGGTTTTTATCTTTTATGTAGACGTGTAATCCTAAATCCACATATTTAGTCAAAGGAGATCCGGTTTCATCAAGAGCGGTAGGAACCTTAAAGTTTCGTTGGGAACATTGTTACATTTTTTCTGATGTAACATTGAGTTACTCGCTTAAAACATAGAGATTCTCTGCTCAAAATTGACACCAAAACACCTGATTCATTCGAGGTAACTGATAGAAGATTTTTCATTGAAAACTTATATATAATCTTTAGACCCACTCATAACGGTTGAAGTTAATATATCTATAATAGTTCCAATGTATGGATTCACTTTTCAGGCTGCTGTAAAATGCATGTTGTAATGTGTATATAGGTATATAGTCATGAAAAGATGTTATATCATTGTTATTGTGAAATAGATGTCTCAAATTAGGTCGAAGAGTATATCAACTAATTTAAAATGATCCGTTTTTATCCACAATTACATTTTTGAAGACAACCAAAGCGTAATTCTATATACAGTGTCAATTTCAGATTTTTTAAGGGTCACAAATAACTTTGGTTTTATTATTCAAAATATACTCTTTATTCGGCATTCGGTCTCCCCTTCCAAATACAATCTTCCTATATTGCCAAATGCATAAAATTGGTCATGATGATAATCCAGGATGTTTTATAATAGATAATGTTGCAAAAATGTTCAAATCGAAAAAGAAACAAATTTTTGAGGCAGATAAAATTTATAATTTTTTTTGTTGTTGTTTTTATTTTACAATTTGAAAAAAGTTTTCCTTCACATCATTCAACATTTTGATGTGGATTCATGTTTGTTATAATTTTATCTAGCTTATTATCACATAATATAATCTATTTAATGACTTACATTTACAATTTACATTTAAACACATAGATATAATTATATAGTGATATAATTTCTATGTGTTTTTCTTTCAAATTTATATGAAAATCTAAATTAGGTCATTCAAACGGGACAAATTCAATGAGCTTGTTTGAATTAAAAATTATGGTATACTTTAAATTTCGACTATAGCTAATTCAAGTCTGTAGGCATATACCGCCACTATATCTCTCTCTATATATAGTGTACTATAAATATGAATTTAGTAAATTCAAATTCGTTTATTCTCATTCAAATTGAACAAAGGTAATTCAATTTAGTCAAATAATGGAGTCGGTTTATTTTTGTTCAAGTTGCAAGTGCTACCAAAAAAATATACGGAGAGTATTGAATGTATATACCAAATTGAATCAGCTGTAGTAATGTGTAATTGAATATGTCAACTTTCATTAAAACTTGTAAATTAAACAATTAATTAATAAAATAATTAATTCGTTTTTTAATTTAAAAACAAAATAATAATTAATAAAATTATTAGTAAATTAAAATAATTCAGACTTATATATTAATTAAAATTAATATTCTACATACCTATAACCTAAATACGTTATAACGATACAAAAGTAATTGAAATGATTAAAAACATTATTGATCGATTTTTAAATGATTGATTATTTTTAAACATATACTTTATATTATAATACCAGATTCAATTGTCTAAAAGTCAAAATTTAAAGAATAATATTATTTCTGGGGGGTTTATTTAATAGAAGTCAAAACATTTATTTCTATTTATTTATTAAGGATAATTTATGTTTCATACATATTGTAGACTTAAAATATCTCTAAAAGAAGAAAGTGATCGTCATTGGTAATATTTATATTTTCTACAATTAATATTAATAAAAAGTTCAATAAACATGGATGAATATAATTTTCCAATATAGGCCCATGTGCATAAAATTTATAGTCTAGGATGTTTCCTAATAGATTATGTTTCAAACATTGGCAATTTTTAAGATAAAATTCTTTTTAAGGCAGAAAACAATATTCAAAAATTTAAAAATAATTTTCGAATCAAAAATTTCAAAAATATATAAAATTTATTCAAATTATGCGCAATTTTTATCTGGCTTTGGATATTTTAAATTACACTTCAAATAAAAACAACAATTATTTTTTTGGATGTGTTTAAAAAGGGAATTGTGTTTAGATTGTCATACTCTTTCAAGATTCGTGTGGATCGAATAAAGTTCGTAAATGTAAAAAAGATATACTCTAAATATTTGAAAGATTTGAAAATTTATTTTTTTATAATATTAGTTAGTTGCATTAGTTGACTATCTAAAAAGTAAAGACATTTTCAACAAACAATTTTTTTATTAAATTATATAAAAGAAAATGATTGGTCATGTCCCCTCGACAGTAGTTTTCAACTCTTTCAACACCAAGGAAGACAGACGCTTGCTATTTTCTTCATATCTATCCAATCAAACGACTAGAAAACGGCTACTAATCAGTTCTCGCGACGCGCTCATTTCAAGTATTGTTTCGGCGTCGGAGGATTTTTAACGCTATCAAAATAAGCGCAACAAAATCAGAGGACATAATCATAGAAATAGCGGATCGAAAGAGTTGTCTCTGTGAACAGTCAGCTAAACAATCCCATCCAAGGTCCTTAAAGTAATTTTTTTCTTCAACCTGAAGGTCAATTACAAGATAACTACTCACAGTTAAGAGGTCAGTTGAATTATTTCTTTATTTCAATGTTCGTTCTATATTCCTATTTAGTATTTGTGTTTCATTTTAGGATGTCACGAACTCCTAGCAAGTTTTCTATTGATGACATCATTCGCAATCACCCGATAAATGTTTGTCCAGCATCTCGAAATACACTCGGATCTCTCCCCGATCACAATAAATTCCTGTTTTCTTCCCCAGTAAAGCAGCAAATGTTGCTGCCACCCATTCCTTTACCCCCGTTCGGGTCAACCCATCTCCCTCCTCTAGGATCTGGGATCAAGTCTTATCCAACGAGTTCTCTTCAGCAGTCTCTGCTGCTTCAATACTCCCTCTACACATCTCCACCCTCCGGCGCTGGCATTCCAAGTGGAAGAATCTACCCACCACCGCCACCAGCGGCATTCTTGAATACAGAAAGCCATACGTTCAACATGAATGCACACCTGCACAATCTGAAGTCCTCTCCAAACATACCCGGGAATCCAGCCGCTGCCATAGCCGCGCTAAACTTTCAAGAAACTCTGCGAAGCAGCATGGCCGCTGCTATCAGATCCCATTCAATTAACGTACAGTCCCAATACCCCCAACCTCCTTCTCCGCTTGGCCTTCCGTTGGGTCTTGAAACAATTAAAAAGGAACATTTATACGGAAGAAAGACCTTTCAGCCGCAGTTGGTCAACCGGGATTCCCTGCCGTTGACTCCAAGAAAGGTCAACGACACTGTTGGAAAGCATCAATATCCAAAGCAAGAATGTCTTCCAGGTGTTGTTGATATGACGAATACAGCTTCTCTGAAGCCATCTCCGACCAAATCTACTGACAGTCAAGATTATCCAATGCGGCTCGCTAAACTGGAGAACGATATTGAATATGATGACGAAGAGGACATGATTCGAGACGAGGAGGACTCAATGCACTCCTCCGGGTCGGACTACGACCGTCAAGAGGGGAGTTGTCTGACGTCCCCGATAAGTCGTCGTGGAGACGGTTGCGAGACTGGTCGAGATTTGTCCTTATCGGGAACTGTCGGTGGAGGTATTAGTGGTGGTGGCGGTGGCGGGGTTGGTGTCGCTGCCAACAAGGGAAGCAAAACGTTCACCTGTCCCGAGTGTGGGAAGGTGTTTAATGCGCATTACAACCTCACACGTCACATGCCTGTACATACCGGAGTAAGACCGTTTATATGCAAGGTGAGCTGGTAAAGATTTATTGTACTAAAAATGTATTGATTTTTTTATTTTAATATATAACGATATTTCGAATACTGATACAATATGAATAATTGTAAATTTATTAATTTTTCGATTTATTTCATATAATAAAATTTTGTATAGCTTACATATTTTAAAAGATACTTCTCTCAAAGTAAAATGTTGACAGAATAACACATTTTTTCTTATTAAACCGTAAAATATTTTTAAAAATTTTAGAAAATTACAAATGAAAAATACTTAATATTTAGGTACACATTTGAAATCCCGCACTTCCTTAAATCCCACATGTTATAATACTGAACTGCAAAAGATAATCTAAGCATTTGAACAGCCATTTCCTGAAACCATATGATGCATATTAAAAAAATCCTAAATATAAACTCAACGAAGAAATTAAATTGACTGTTAAAAGTATAACCAAAAGTTAAATCTAGAAAGCGAAACTCAAAATTTGTCATAAAAAATCGTCAATAAAATGTTCCTTTTAAAATATGTTCCATGGATTTATTTATAATTACGCATATGCTTCACGAAACAGGAGTGACCAGTTGTGGACCCGTCGTTTCGTTAAACTTACTTCCCACTTGTAGTTTAAGTGACACGCATGCCTTTTTATATAAGTGGATGTAATAAGGTTGTAACATGTGTGGTGCTAGTCCAATACAATATTATTTTGTGTTAATATACGGTCTACAGGAAGAATACTTCAAGTATATGCTGGTTTTTAACCACTTGACTATATATATATATATATGGGAACATTAAACATGTATTAGTTAAATAATTGCAAGGACTTCTATAATATGCTAATATCATTATTATTTTTAAGGGGTTTAACAAAATTTGAGAAAGTTAATCTAAAATTTAATTATTGAGATTATTGATATTGGCATATTTTATTCTTTTAATCATTTGAATAAAATATATTTTTAATAAAATTAATAATATTTAGGCCTGCGAATAAGGAATAAAATACAACCCAAACATTTTTCGTCATAAATAGAGTATTAATGTTGTAAGTAATATATTAAATTCATATTTTTAAAACGAAAAATAACAACAATTTCAGAATTAAGATTAGTGACGTATAATTTATATACTTATAACAATTCGATCTAACTATTCTATATGGTCATATATCTTGAGACTTTCGGCTTCATTAGCAAAGTTAGTTCACCAATTACGCAGTTGACCAGTCTAAGTTAACTTCTCAAATTCACCGAACGAGCATCTCAGCGGGTGGTTTTCCCAAACATGGTTGCATCATCGTCATAGTGGACTGTGAGAAATCCATAATAAGGACGGTCCCATTTTGGCCATTAAAAATAAAGGCTTAAATAAAAGTTCGGGAAATATTTTCAGATCGTTCATATTTAAATTATGTCTGCGTATAAGTTATTTGCACAATAAAGATTTTAATACGGTTTTTGTGTTTCTCACGGGAAATTTGTGTTAACACAAACCATTTTATTCCATATATATATCGTGTCGGTTTGAATAAAGCTTTGTACAAATTAAAAAGAGAGTATTATATTTAGGCGCAGTGTGTTAATTCATATTTAGTTAAAAACAAGTATAAAGTAACTAAACCTTTTAGTTTTCCTTTCACAAAAGGTACGATGAAAAAGTTATTCATGAAAGAATTTATACATATGTGCTTTTTACTTTGTAGCGGGGGTATATAAATATCAAGGAACAGTTTCCATCAAAAGCTCGTTAGTAATGGATTGTGCATTCTTAGAATTCCACATCGGAAGAAGCATATTACATAAAGAGAAGGCAAAATTGCTCGGAAAATGACTATTTTTCATATTTTTAAAACAACTTCTATATTATATACAGAGCTCGGAATGCATTTTTAGTAAACTACCTATAAAAATTGAGTGATTTCAAATATACAAAAAAATTGGGGGAGGGGTGGTAAGGCAAAGGCGAGGTGTTAAGAAGAAAAGAAAAATACATGTAATCCTTTTATTCAATCTTCTAATGTCTGTAAAAGGTTTCCTCTAATAAACACCCGCAGTTGAGGTTAATCTTCAGTTGTTTTATGAAAGTTTTAGTCAACATTAGACAGAAATTAAAATTAGGACGTCGGGAAAAAGAAACAAAACAGACAGCGTTAGTAACACAAAAAAAGACAAAAAGACAAAAGCAAACGAAGAATCCCTCTTTCTGCCGTAAAAGATCCCTAAAGATTTGTCAGAAGGCATTTGTCAATATTCGCGTAAAACAATAGCCCTATAACTTTTAAACGAATGCACTGAGAATCTACATATATGACAAAAACTAGTTAGATCCAGACCGACTGCGAGATTCCACCCAAACGCGAATTTCCATACATGGATGCTTATAATAGCAACACCCTTTGCAGATATTTAGAATTTGAAGTAGCTGCTATAATTGTTATGGAACAATGTATAAGAAGCTTCTAAAAATATTGGCTTTTAATTGTATTATAAATCTTGAATAGTTTGCAAAAAAATCTTATATACTAGTATATGAAACTTATAGTTCTATTTTCGTAATTAGCAGTCTATATACTACCTATTTAGAGAAAAAAACTATAAATCTTAAAATACAATTACATATTTCAAGGTTAGTGAATCTTTAGTTACTGGATTTTTCTAATTTTATCGTCTGATATTTTTAGTATTTCTTTAAGAATTCCTATATTCTAATTTCTAATTCTAATTCCTATATATGGAACATTAATTATTCTGAGAGTGTTTTATTTATACTTAATTATATAAATCTTTTTTCTAAAATATAAATTTTATTCAAAGCAAAGAATATATATTTAGATTATTATGAAAACAATTTAAAACAACTACTAAATTAAAATGTCGTATTATATCTGCAGCTAATTATCATAAATAGTCAATAAAAATAAGAGAATAAGAAAAATCTTTAAAAATTATACGAAACTATCCATACAAAGTGATAGACAATTCGTCTCTATAAAATGTTAATATATATAATGTAATGATAAATATAAATTAATTTGCGAAAATTGTAAATAGATTGCATAAGCGTGTTAAAATATTAATAATATTCGTTAGTATATATAATTACATATAACGAGAGGGGAAAATTGTTTCAAAAATTGATATTTAGATAAAAAGAGTTGAAGCCGATTTATGATGGGAGCGGAAGTTGCGCTCTTCTACATGAAAAGTCTTCAAGAACCTGACAAAATAGGGTGTAGACACACACACATATATATGTTTAATAATATATTATAAGACTAAACATTTGAAAGCCTCAATATAGAATTTTTAAGGTATATTCCTATTGGGAATAAGTGTGGCAGCACGCAAGCATTCAGTATCTTTCTCTCTCTCATGTTGAGAGGAAGGAAGTTTCATTTTCGATTTAGTCGCAAAATAACGCCACTTTATGAATCCTCAAGGTTTCAGATCCCTTTCAAAATATTAGGTAATCATTATGAGAACTGTTAAATATAGTATCTCTATCTTTACGTTATATTCACACTATATTTCATATCGTTTAGCCTTTTGATTTTGACACTTCAAACGCGAAGTCTTTTCGTGGATATACAAGTGAATTTGGGATGATTCAACTCGAAATGAATTCTCGAGTTATTTAGTTAGGAAGAGTATAACCGTTGTGCATTCTTACAAATTTTATTTATATAGGGTTTACTTTTTTAAAAACAGAAAAAAATGTTCTTTTGATTTTTTCTATTTACGAAACAGACCGGTTTTCTGAATATATATGTTTAATTATTGTTTTAACTTTAAGTCAACTTTCTAATCTGCGTAAGAAATAATATGTTGAGATATTATAATAGACAACTATTAGTTTTAAAAATACATGTAAACTTTTAAAAGTAAATGGTCGTTTTGCAAGATATTGAAGTGGCCTCTGCATTATTAACAATAAATAACTAAACGAAATAAAATAAAATAAAATGGAAGATGGAGAGCACTTAAGTGATATAGTAATTAGTAAATAGTCTATACTACAACTAAAAATAGGTATTTCAATTATTTTTCGTAGAATAATTTCCCTTGAAAACATTACTATATATAGTACATGTAAAATAGTTCTAAATTGCATTTTGTATAAAGCTTTTAATTTCCTTCTTATTCCCAGGGACGCTCATCCCTCTAATAATAGAATATTGTCCAGCCAACTTTTTAAACATTTAACATCGGAACATATACCAAACGAACTAAACATTCGACTAGCACAGTGGTTAGCCAGAGAGTTCGAGGGTGGGCTAGAAACTGTTCCGAGACAGCCTCTTTGGCTTTGCAAACCAGCGCCTAAAACAATTTTCTAACCGATTAAAAAATATTTATTCTTTTTATTTCTAGGTATGTGGCAAAGGTTTTCGCCAAGCAAGTACACTTTGTCGACACAAAATCATCCATACTTCTGAGAAACCTCATGTTTGCAAAACCTGCGGCAAAGCTTTCAACCGCAGCTCAACTCTAAACACTCATATGCGCATTCATCAAGGTTGGTAATTGATTGATTTTTGATAATGTTGACCACATATAGGTATTAATTGTAAAAGTCTTACATAGTTATAAATTCGAAACTTGGTATTTAATAATATTGTGGTGGGATATTATTACTAATTTATGTAGAATTTTAATTTTATCAAAATAAAACAAGATTAAATTCATCTGTTTCATTTTTTAACGTCGTTTGATTTTTTATATTTTTCTGTTGGTATTTCTGTTTTTAGTATTTGTGATTCTGAGCTTCACACAAATTGCAAAACTTGTTACTCTATTCAATCGTTCTTTTCACAATTATAGGTTACAAACCATACAAATGTGAAATATGCGGCAAAGGCTTCCATCAAAAGGGTAATTACAAGAACCACAAATTGACCCACAGCGCTGAGAAACAGTACAAATGTGTGATCTGCAACAAGGCTTTCCATCAGATCTACAACCTCACTTTCCACATGCACACCCACAACGACAAGAAACCATTTGTCTGCACCATTTGCCACAAAGGATTCTGTCGTAACTTTGATCTCAAGAAGCACATGCGAAAGCTCCATAGCGACATCTATGACTCTCCCAACAGTTGTCTGCCTGCTTCCGAGCGATGCCCAACGCCTAAATCGGGAGCCGGAGGAGTTCCGGCCTCAACTATTCACTCTTTCGAGGGCTCCTCTCCATCGAGCTGTATATCCTCCCGCCACTCGATGACTCTCCCTCCAACATCTGGGAGCGGTCTTGGCAACAGTTCGGCTTCAAGTGGCTGTGATATGATGCTCCCCGCGTCATCTCTCGATTATCTCAAGATGATCTCCAATGCCGCGGCATCCAAAGTTGCAGCTGCGGTGAACAACGGAGGACTATTCTCCCCTGACGATCCTGCTCAGTTCAAGTCGCCCGGAAAACTACAAACAGGACTGGTCCCCACCTCTCAGGCAGAACTAGCCAATCAAATCAGTCGGTCCAATTTCTTTCTTCCTCCTACGCTTTTGTCTTCATTGTATGGCTACTCTAACATTTAAACTTGTACTCCTGCAAAGTTTCTTGGGACCGTTGTCAGTTTTAAATGACAAATACTCAATAGTACCTTTATTTTGTTGATCTAGTCTATAATTCGAATTATTCTCTTTAATAATCAACACACACACACTACTTAGTACACTACTGATAACAAAAATCTTGTTAATATAATATGTTCAATAGTGCACACATTTCTAATTTACTTTAAAGCAAAACTTAGTTGGACTTGTACAGAAATATAATTATTCACATTATATACCAAAAATAATAACTATTTTGATTAACATATCGATACAACTATAATATACAAAGTACATAATATCAGATATATATGATAATTTGTAAAAATAAAATTTCCTTTCTTTCTTTATTGAATAATATAATATTGTTATAATACACTATTTATATGTGAAATTTTTTTTGCTTTAAATACATGACAAGAAATCAAGAAAAAAAATTAATAAGAAATTAACTATAATAATTAAAATATTTTAATAGAAATTAAACATACACATAATTTTAGATTATTTCGAAATGATTATTATATATATGCCTATTATCTAAATGAAAAATTTGTTTAAAATTATTTTTTATCCTGAAATTTTTATAAAATGGAAATTGAATAATTTTCCATATGTAGATGTATTTTTATGATATCAATACGTAAAGTTATTGTATATTTAATAAAATTAAAATGCAAATTGCAGGCAAACTAAATTAATTTTAAATTATTTAGGTTTGACATCTAATAATAAATTTTATTTATTCTATTATTTTGCTAAAATTTTATTTTAAAATTTTAAAAAGCATAAATACAATATTATAATTAAAAAGAATATATAACTATAAGATTAACATTAATTAATTTGATTTGATTTTGGATGATATTAAATAATCTGTTTGAAATTACCTATTATATAAAAACATAGAAATGAATTAAATAAAAATAATAGTTTAGATATTTATAATTTTTTAAAAAAACAGTAGTTTATAAAAAACGTGTACAATGAATAATCAATTGCCCATTATTTAGATTTTCAATCTCAGTGGTTCTGTAAAATATGGATTATATATCCATACACGGAAAGAATACGTTTTATTTTTTACTATGACAAAGGTGTAATAATTTGAAAGATTATAAAATAAAATTTATATACGTTTGGTCCATTAAATATACTTTAAAAAAAATGAAAATCAACAGTCATAAATTGATAGATATAAAATGAGCAAATATGATTATAAAATATATTGATTATGAGTATTTATATACAATGAAGTTTTTTGTGACAATATGGTGCAGTCAAAATAATTCAATATGAATATTATTTTTAAGGTAAAAATACAATTTTGATGTAATAATTTACATATTTTATTATACATAATAAAATATGAATAATTTAATTATTAACCTTTATCTTTAATTTAAAAAAAATTACGTTAGGACGAGACATACCTACAGTTTTCTAATAAAACAATAAGCCGGGTTCAATTTTAGAACAATAAGATTTTTAATACTTGCATTACGCGAAGGATAGTGAATCAAGACCTGTCTTTATACGATGGTAGGCATTTAAGATTTGTCTGTCAAGACATATTTTACACAAGTTTGTAAAAATTATCTTTTTTGCTTTAAAATGTAGTGATTCAGCCTTGGTCTTTACAATTATAGTGATTCACCATTTTTCTTTACAATTGTAGTGATACAGCCTTTGTCTTTAGAATTGTAGTGATTCAGCCTTTGTCTTTAGAATTGTAGTGATTCAGCCTTTGTCTTTATAACTGTAGTGATTCAGCCTTTATCTTTAGAATTGTAGTGATTCAGACTTTGTCTTTAGAACTGCAGTGATTCAGACTTTGTCTTTAGAATTGTAGTGATTCAGCCTTTGTCTTTAGAA
>JAUZNC010012051.1:0-21172 GCA_034780395.1 Vannuccia rotundouncinata | reverse complement strand
TCTTCTCATCAAATAGATTCCTTTCGTTATCTTCTCATCAAATAGATTCCTTTCGTTATCTTCTCATCAAATAGATTCCTTTCGTTATCTTCTCATCAAATAGATTAAACCTTTCGTTATCTTCTCATCAAATAGATTAAACCTTTCGTTATCTTCTCATCAAATAGATTACACCTTTCGTTATCTTCTCATCAAATAGATTACACCTTTCGTTATCTTCTCATCAAATAGATTAAACCAATGACAGAGTTTGTTTTAAATTCGCACCTACTAAAATCAAATACTGTCGTAATTATATCCGCATAATTTCAATACTTTAACCTGTTTCTATAGATAATTATGCCGTCCATTTTCCACCGTTTGCTCACTAAGTTGCTCTTTTCTTCAGGTAAATCTTCTGCACCAGACACTCCAATTACTGATGATGCTCCGTCAGGATTTCGTGAAGTAAATTCCCCAGGGTACAGCCCCAATATGCTCTTCAATAACGATATTCATCCCCAGTAAGTTTTGACACAAAATAGAGTCTAAAAACAGTTTATTTGTGAGTTTTTGACGACTGATATTGGTCCGTCTTTCAGAACGGCAGCAACACCCGACGATGCTATACTGGCGGATCAGATGACTGAGATCAACAGAAGACTTGAATGTATCGAGTGTGACCTGGAAAATCATGATGCTAGAGAGAAAGTTATACTGGGTGTTGTACTGGTTCTTTGTGGACTTCAAATATACCGATGGTTTCAGAAAACACCTTAGCTCTATCTTCTACCTTTTCACAATTTTCCTCATGTTTATATTATTGCCATAACTTTTTACTATTCATGTGATTTATATTATTATTTTATCGATTAAAATATACTGCTGATATTGTATTACTATTATAAATAATGTTTTGTTGTGTTTGTATACGATTGCTGATAATTATATGACGCTATTCAATTGAATATCTTAATATTTTCTATGTACATAACATGCTACTTTTTCTATAATTAGTAATATAGTGATTTATTGTGTAAAATGATATATTAACCTATTTAATTCGTTTGAAAGTTGGTTTATGTACATACAGTCCCTATATTCACAATTAAAATACTATACACATTTAACATTTTTTCTATATTTCTTTGATATAAAAATTTTTGAACCGATATTTTTGGTTCTTTATATATAATTAAGCAAAACATTCTGTATAGTTTAATAAATATTGCTAAAATATATATCATGAAAATTATGACTGTTATGTAAATAGTTTACATTCTTTCACGTGTACTTGAAATAAGCTTTAATTTTATATTTTTCGATAAATTAACTCTATAGAGACTATTTAGGGTGGCCCATAAGTCTTTAAGTAAAAAGCTGACCAGAAAGAGCATGATATCCAGATCATTTAATTTGGATAAGCCTAGAAATGACAGAGAATTAAAGAGGAGATCGTTTGTATATTGACAGTAGTTCAAGTGATTATCAATGTTTTCACAAGTTTAACTAGACGACTTTCTGATGAACTTGACGTACCAATAAGAACCACGTGTTTCAGACTCATTACGTATCCCATATAATTCACAACCAGACTGTACGGTGTTCCATAGTCACTATACTATATACATCCCTACCACATAGTAGGTTTTTTTCATAAAAAAAATATTTACAAAATTAAAATACATTTTATCGCAAAAATGTTTATAATTGCGACAAGGATCAATAATTGCGATGTCTTCTTTAATTGTCGTATATTGCTGCAATCATTGACCTTTATAATATTTATCTAGACCGGCAAACTAATCAAAAAAACGCCCAGAGCGCATTTCAAATATATACGGTATTAGTTTCGTTTTAAAGAGGATTTTCAATCAATATTAATCGATTAATTTATAAATTTCATTAATTTTAGAGTTGATGTTGAACTTCTGCCCATCAATATCGTATTGATTATCGATATATTACTCATATATATTTGGTAGTTTATATAAGTATTATATTTATGTGAGTTTACACTCTATGAGATTATTCTAATAATAAGTTGCTCAGGTTTGTTTCTCCAGATAGTATATGTTAGTTGTGGTATTTCTCTGTCCTCTTGTTAAAACTATAAGATTTGGTAGAGCGAGTGTCGGCTCTTTGATCTGAAATAGCCAGGTGTGGTGCTACGAGGGTGCTGCAATATATAATGATTTATAACTCACAAAAGGTTTTCACATTAAAGTTTAAAGGTTTTATCATTAAGTATATGAACAAATGACCATCACTCAGTTATTTTTGTAGAGATTAGAAAATGAATTTATTTAACCGTAAACTATCATGAAGCCGATCAGGGTGCCTATACGTGGCTAGATTCGAACCACATACCTACTGGTATAGTAACACAATCCAGTGTTGCTGTGAAGATGTAAGACTTAATAATGCTTATAAATATTGTTATTTAGTATTTCATAGTTGTAAATTTGAACTGCTGTTTCATATAGTGATCAATAAAAACGTTATGTAGAACAAGTATAAGAATCGATTAGTATTGTAGGTACAAACGATATACATCAATAAAACATAAACTCCATATTCTGAGGCAATATTTAATACATTTTTGTGTCATAGCATGTAATTATTGTCAAATTACAAATTCGTAAATGCATTACATTATTTTATAAACGCATCTTTTTCACAACAATATAATAAATATCCATTTTCCCATTTAAGAGTATTATAAGCAACCAAAATTTCATTAAAAAGGAAATGTATTTTTGAGGATTGACGAACAAGTTAATAAAATACAATTGAATGGAAAAGTCAAGATAACAAAATACTTTTAAATTTAAGTAAGGCAAATAATCAAATTAAAATAATACTGAATTTTATAATGTTAATACTTGTACAGTATATTTATCTTTATATATGTATGATACTACTTTAAATGAAAAAGTAGTATAAATGAATTACATTCATAATATATTTTATTATAAAAGCATAAATTTGAAAACAATGTTAAAATACTGAATTTATGGATAAAATAAGAGAATTTTTAGTTAATAAATATTTTTTTGCATTAAAGTGTTGGAAGATAATACTTAATAACGAATACTAAACATGTAAATAAAATGCACTTTCATCGCTTTACATAACTTTATATATAGGTAGATTAGAACTGAGGAATGCTAAGGGAAAATATACAATGACGTATTCTATTTAGAGCAATGACCTTGAATTTCGTAGTAGCGAATTTAGTACAACTGCGGACTATAATACACATGTACGAAATGTCACTAAACGTTTTAACATGATTATAAAAAACAGTCAATGTAGAGCTTTTGAAATACAAAAGAGATTTTAAATAAAGTTCTTTTTAAATACTCGAAAATTTAATAATACAGAATCACAATAGATGGTATAAAAAGTGTACAATTATCTTCCTATGTCTTCTATATTTATCTTTTATTTATATTTAGAAAATACTTGAGATAAATGTATTTGCTTGTTTTGATACAGAAAACCATAAGAACGAAAGACATTGGATAGGTTATTATTACCCTTCAATACTCAGATATCATTGGACAACAATCAGCCAATCAGATTAAATAAAGTAATCGATTAAAATATAGAAAAACAATTGGAGAGCCATTGGGATACTTTTTGGTAGAATATCTGAAGAAGAATACCTGAAGTTATGATATGTTAAGGTGTGACTTGGAAGAATGTCCTTGTAAAGAAGAAACAGCCATCTTGATAGACATCGTAGGTCCGTTTGGGTCACAAGGGTGACTGTTTCACCGAAGAAATAGCCTCATCAGTGAGAGACAAATGTTTGGAGTCTTTGGTCTTGTCTAGTGTTGGTCCAGAAGAGCTTGTTGTTTCCGAGGGCGCCGGCATATAGCGCTGGTGGCTGCTGCCATGACGATGATTAGTTGTGATGATGGTTGAGAGCGTGAGTTCAGGGACAGGATAGAGGGTCGTGGACGTCGTTGAGCCTGACGAAACGGACATTCGGGTGTGGCTTCGCAGTTGATTCTTGTTGCTTTGGAGGTGAGGTTTGAGACTGATGCCTTGTTGCAGAGGTAAGGTTCGCGAAGTGGAGCTCATTTTGGGGGAGCCAGAGGATGTCTGAAGAGTTGGCAGTTGGTGCAGCATGTCTTGACTGCTTTTGCCGCTACTGCTGCAGTTGCTGCTGACATCATCGCTGTTGTTGTTGTTGAGGTTGGTCGAGGAGGCATGTTGAGGATGTCGTCTTTGGTAGTTGGAGAAAACTGCACTTTCCAGACTGTGCAAAAAGCTGTCGTTGTCCAGAGATGTTAAGTCGTCAATATCCTGCCAAAAATAGAAGAGGTGTTGGGAAATAACTAACGTTTACGGAGACATATTCAATGTTTAACAGAGTAATTCTAGACGTTATTGAAAGTCTTAAAAGGATTAATTAAACCGGGAACTCACATTAATCTCAGAAACAGTCAGATTGCAATGTCCACTCTCGGTGTTGAGAGAACCACTGATATAGCTATTGACCACAAAGGCATTCGCTTGACGTTTTCGTTTCTCGTGTTTCTTCCGATAAACGAAGTAGAAAATAAGTCCGACTGAAGTGGACAAGAGGTGAGGAGAGTAAATGAGGAGGGGGCCAGTAGAAAAAAGGAGAAGAGAAGAGATGAGGAAATGAGAGGAAGGGAGGAGATAAATATAAGGAAGAATTGGGTGTTTGTGAGACAACTTCTTATATTTTATTCTCAATTATTTTCAATAAATTTGATGGAAGAGAGCCTTCGAGGGAGTATTTTGTCTGTATTAACAATTATAAAAGTAACAAAATATATCGACATACAATATTTACAAACTACTCAAAACCTTATCATCCTCCAGAAAGAAGAGCACAACGTTGAAATCTAAGAAAACTCGGCCGAACATGAGACAAAAGCTGTCATGTCAACAATCGATAAAGCTGTCTATCCATGACACACGCCACTCTCTCATAAAACTCCTTGTGTTAGTTTCACTTTGCCGGAGTAAAAATAGTCGCTTCGTCAACAGTTCCCGATAATGGTATTTCCAAAACATCACAAAGTTTGCCGTCGTTGTTATGGAAACTAATATAAATAGATTGCCACAATTTGATTTAATTGGCAATTGTTAGAAAATTCTAGATGAAATAAAACAAAAAATCTCTCGCAGTCGTTAAGAAGGATCATTGATTATTGTGTTTGTCGAAATAGTTGAAGATACAGCATTGATATCGTCGTGATAATATTTATCTGGATCGACCACCTTAGTTTTGTTCTAAATAAAAATGGGCAAAAAGAAAAAATGGAGAAATCTTGTTCGGTCCATAATTTTCCTAATAGAGCTGTGAAGAAGACCAAATCAGTTATTCTAATTGTGTGCATATTATGAGTCTTATTGATGTATATCAAATTTTGTTATAATTATTACAAAAGAAGTTCGTCTGAAGAATTGTTCTTAAGTTAATTTAATCCAATGACGTATATATTATTTATCTAGACCGGCAAACTGACCAAAAAAACGTCCAGAGCGCATTTCAATTATATACGTTTCGTTTTGTTGAGGGAATTCAATATTATATATTTTAATAGACTTTTGATCATTATATATTGATTGAATTCCCTCTTTTAACGAAACTAATACCGTATATAATTGAAATGCATTAGTAACTTCCAAGAATTTCGTATTGATTATCGATATAGATATATTCCTCCGCGGACGTTTAATTACCAATATAACAATAACTTATATTTATTATTTATCAAGACCGGCCGACTGACCAATACTCAATAGTAATAAACATCCGCGGAGGAATATATCTATATCGATAATCAATCCCAAATTGATGGGCGGAGGTTCAACATCAACTCTAAAATTAATAAATTTATAAATTAATCGACTAATATTGATTGAAAACCCTTTTTAAAACGAAACTAATACCGTATATAATTGAAATGCGCTCTGGACGTTTTTTTGATCAGTTTGCCGGTCTAGATAAATAATATATAAGTCAATGATTTAATCTGTTTGCTATTGATTTTCCCGTTTTCATATCGACCGTGTCTTGCGAAGTTTCTTTGTCTTCCAATCTTTATGATTACCAGATAAATGTACAAACAGAAATTGCATTGATTATTTACAACTAGTCGACGACAAATTCAGTACCCAAAATAAAATAAGTTGCCTCACACAATAAGTGTATTATTCTATATAATTAATAAGTGTATTCAAGTATATTTTACTTACAAATGTTTGTAAAATGTGTTTAAGAGTTGTTGGGGGACTATTTAAGGACTTAATCAGCTATAAACCTTCTTTATTGCATAACGAATCAATATACAACTGGGTCATATAGAATTGTTTGGCATTCTCCATAATTCAAAATATAAAAGTCTTTCTTTAATATTTTAGTCCTTCCGAGGAGCAGACATGTTTTAAATTGATTGTTGTACACGGATGATTAGATCAAAATAGTTTTATAGTGAGAATATAATTGAGTGAAGAAGATTGCGAGACAGATATAGAGCATTATTTATAAGCAACAGTTGTCCCTAGCTGCGGTATCCACCAAGCTTCAATTGTGCTTGAGACTGAAGACACCTGCCACGGTTGACTGGCTTTTAAAGAAGAAACTGTTGGAATAGCAACCAGTGGTCACCTTAACTAATGAGTTCTGTATAGACTGAATTCCAAGAATTAATAGTACTGTCGTGGTTGAAATGTATTTATAAGGAAGAAAAGCAGAGTACAAAACACAAAACATGTTGATATATTGAGAGTAAAAAAGGAATAAGACAAAATAGTGAGATGAGAGGAGAGGAGAGAAGAGAGGAGAGAAGAGAGGAGAGGAGATGAGAGGAGAAGAGAGGAGATGAGAGGAGATAGAATGTAGTAACAGCGAATAAAACATATTACATACAATTAAAAAAAACTTCATTGCACTGAGGAAAATTGTGTATATCATTTTAAAATTATTCAAGCATAAATATTCTATAAAAAGGTAAAGTATTAAAATAATGAAAACATGCTATAAATATATATTTTGAATTTTCAGATAAAGTTGAAATACATTTGAAAATCAATATTATATCACTACACAATTCGGTCATAGAAAATGTAGTTTTATTTATGAAAAGGATCTTTCTTGCTATTGAATCGATAAATTTAGATCATAGCTAAATCCAGAAATGTTAAACCTCTCTCATATAGTGTTAGTTGTAGCAATTCGTAGATAGAAAAGATGAAAAAGAAAGTGGAAGATTAACCATGGGAGATCTAAAAAGATTTCCACACATTGCAGTAGCTAGACCTCACATCTCTCCATTCGCCTGTATGCTCCCCCCTCCTAGACCTAAACGCTCTCATAGTCGATAGAGGAATCGCCAAGAGGAGAGAGTATGCGTGTGAGCCTTTTATTAATCAATAGCGCGGCAGTAGTAAGAAGGGAAATGAGTGTCTCAAAGCGAGAAAGAACAGAGTTTTATATATTCGTCGATTTACAAAGTGAGCTAAGCTGCTCAGCTACACACTTTGCTTTCCTTTATAGTCTCGTAAATGCCAGATTTAAAAAAATATTGTTTTCTGCCAATCAATTGTATCGATTAATCCGCATAAAACATTAAATCGATATTTAAACACTGGTCAAAATTTGATAAGCTTGTGTTAGAAAAGGAATGAAAATAAACTTGTAACTTAGAAAATTATTTGCCATGAACTGGACGTATTTCTAGAAAACTATCTGCACTGAACTGGATGTATGTCTAGAAAACTATATGCACTGAACTGGATGTATTTCTAGAAAACTATTTGCACTGAACTGGACGCATTTCTAGAAAACTATCTGCACTGAACTGGGCGTATTTCTAGAAAAGGTTTCTGCACTGAACTGGATGTATGTCTAGAAAACTATCTGCACTGAACTGGATGTATGTCTAGAAAACTATCTGCACTGAACTGGACGTATTTCTAGAAATGGCTGTGCACAGAACTGGACGTATTTCTAGAAATTGCTCTGCACTGAACTGGACGTATTTCTAGAAATTGCTCTGCACAGAACTGGGCGTATTTCTAGAAATGGCTCTGCACTGAACTAAGAATAATAGTTACTTCACATTCAAGATGGCCACGATGATAACTAAAAAAAACTACTCTACAACTTGGCATATTGTTAATTTTGCCAGAAAAAAATGGTCCGCTGAATAGATTTTCAGGTATTACAGAAAGCTATTATCATTTAAATTAATTTGTCCGTTATAATAATGAGGTGACGACCTACTTGTAAAAGTTGCCAGAATGACTGCTCCAACAATGACTCCAATTAGAGAAGGGGTTGATATTCCAGTCCTAGTTATATCACGTTTTTTTTGTTTGCAAAGTTGCATCAGATGTTCATTATCTAGCAAAGTAGCATCAGGGGATGATGAGTTAAGATCTCTTCCATTCAACGAGCTGTTTGATAACTGTTCTGTAAAGTTAAGACAAGGATCTTCTGTTGTTGTCAGAAGTAGTGGAGATGTACCGAAGACTTCTGGGCTGCTGGTGCTGGTCAACTGGTCTGTAATGGTGAAGTTGCTGTCATCATTTGAGAATGGATCTTCGGTACTGGTTGAGTTGTCATTAGTGATGGAAGAAACAATTGTTTGACTCATTGGCAAAGCAAATATTCATTTCTGTAGAGATGGACAAGCTGGCATTAATATCATTTAATATAGTGAACTTCGGTATTCAAAAGTATATCGAAGTATTTTAAAATGGCAAGGTAAATCTTTGTACTTATCAGTATAAAGCCTAATAAAAATTGAAGATATTTTCATTATTTGTAAAAAATAGATCGTTTGAAGAAATGATAGCTATATGGCATATATGTGCAAATTAAATATTGGGAGTCATCCATAAAGTATGTAGAGAAAATGGTATATGCTATAAAGCATACATTAGTGTACAAGGGGGTACAGGATATATACTAAAGCATATGTATTTCTACACCTAGATAAGAATAAATATAGTATGAATAATAATTAGATATGTGAGTAGATTAAATTATTAAAGATAATTAAGATGATATCATTTGAACAGTACAGTGAGAAGAGAGTATGCAATAATTGGGTAAATTGATTGGTGTGCATGTATTACATTTGTATATATAATTGTTATATACTACAGTAGGAATTAGTTAAAATGGAATGAATTGTTATACAAATAATGTATGAAATATAGTCTAGCATGCAATCATACATTATGGATGGCCTCTTTCAAATATGTTCCTTTTATAAAAATTAGTCAAACATTAAATAATTGTAATAAAATTATTACAGTTTTGGTATTAATTATGAAATTATTTCTCCACCAACTTTGATATATTTAACTAACTTGATTTATAAGAGACTTCAGATCCTAGAAGGTTAAGTTAAATCTGACAAGCATATATTCTATATAACATTTTACTGTGCAATTATATTTTTAAATTAAGTAAAAAAGATTTTGAATCATACAATGCATTAGTGTTACTTCAAATTTTTAATCAGAAATAAAATGATTTAATTTTCTTATCATTTTCTAATTTATTCATCTACAAAATATAATATATTATAGATGTACAGTATTATTATAATTAAACTATTTATTGAAAAAATATTTATATTTCTGAAAATTTTTATTATGCTCTAATTTTTAAGATTTTTATATATATTATTTTTAAATTAGAATATAATTTATAAGATTATTATGTTATTTATTTTAAAAAGCATAACATATACTAAATAAAAATTAGTAATTAAAAATATATACTTCTTTTATTAATATAACTCAACTCATAGAACAATATGACTGAGATCAAAGTAAATATATAATATATGAAATAATGAAAGTAATATATATTTGAGATAAAAGTGATGTATTATTGTTTTATATACTGAACAAACTTAACTAAATAAAAATAATTTATTGTTTGTAATAATATTTGAATTTGACAAAATTATTGTGAAATAATATAATAACGTACAATTAAATTCATTACCTGAATTTATCAATATCAGATTATTTAGTGGCTGTGTGAATTCCCACTTATTGTGTATTAATTTAGCTGCAAATCTGCAGCCCCTCTCCTGTACTTAATACATATATAAATTTATGATTTTATGAGAATTTTTTTAATTAGTAAAAAAAATCTTGAGGATAAAATTTTTGTGAAATGTCAGAAATGTGAAGGACTATAAAAGCAGAGAGATCCTTTTCCTGCAAAAGGTAAATCCATACTTGACTGTGGAACTAAAATGTTAACACAGCACTTATCTAACTTGGCAGGGAATGATGCTATGCATGGAATAATAATCCTAATTTAAAATGCAGAAATTTGTAAAACTTATATAAATAAGCACTTTCATCAATGTAACCATCTTTATTATTTATTTATAGAACTCCTTATTATAAACTATAATAAACTTAATGCATTATGAATAGTATATTTGATTATTTATAGTTAACTATATATTTGTTAGATGTATTATATTCCCAAAAAAGTTTTATTAAACATAAAAATTAACATTTAAAAATAAATTACAAAAAATAAGTTTGATGGAGATGTAGTAATTTTGAGTTAAAGTCATGTTACCTTAAGAAATCCTAGATCTTTCAATAAAAAGTTTTTGGTGACAGCATCCTTACAGTTTGTTTGGCTATTGCTTTTTGCATTAAAGTAAATAAATAAATAATATATATATATAATATAATATAAGCATTTAATTTATAATCAAAGATATAATTTCTTATGGTCATCACTTTTATATTAATAAAAATTAGTTAAATTACTTGTAAATATTTATATTAAAATTTTCATATAGGAATAAATTCTTAAAGTAATATTTGTAAACATAATATATTGTTACATAATGCAAACCTTTATTTATATGGAGCACATGGAGAAAGTGAAAGGAGAAATTTATTAATAGAAAATTAATTAATGTTAAGTTGAGTTTAATTATTCATATATAATTATCAGGCATGCATATTAATTATAATTAAATCAATTAAAGTAACTAGATAATATTTACAAATATTTGTATTATATAAGAATTATTTTAAGAATTAATCTTGATGAATTTTAATTTTAGAATAAATATTTAAGAATGAATAAATTTTGTATAAATATAATATCAGTATATATTAAATGCTTATCACTGATTAACTTTTAGATTAATAATTTGTTTTAGTAAAGAATGACAAATAAGTATGTATGTGTATTGCATAATATATGTATATGAGTGTTTTTATTTTTCTGGAATTACATTATAAATATATAGTAACATATTTTGTTATATGTATTATATAAATATATATAGGTACATATAAAGAAAATAAACTCTTACTTACAGATAATTTTTAAAATTTTATTTGAAATGAAAATTGAAATGATAATACATTTCAATAAAATACTTGATTAATAAATATATTATACATTATTATCTGTTATATATACACATAATTGTTCATATTGAATATTATTTCTTTTAAATGCAATAATTATTTTATATTGAAAAGCAATAGCCAATCAAACTGTAAGGATTCTGGAAAAATTAAAGCTTTACTCTACTCATTGCCAGCATCTGACATCCAAAAATGTTTGACTTACACAGGCATCCAAGATGCCCATGTATGAGCACCTGGCATCCTGGATGGGCATCCAGGATGCTCGTGTAAGTAGGGCTTAAAAAATAGAAATAAGTACGTAGATCAGTTCACATTCCTTCACAGATATTTTTTTTACATTGCAGAGCAGGTGAACATGTTTGTGATCAACTTTGAGGTGAATCAAGGTTAAGATTCATCTCAAGGTTGACATTACTTATCAGTTGTGATATAATATACATAAAAGAAAAGTAAAAATTAATAAAATCAGTTAAAAAATTATATTAAATAAATAACTTCAATCAATTAAAAAATATTGAAACTGAACGGTCACCATGTTAAGATTTCTTAAATGAATTTAAAATAAGCATTATTTGCGAATAATTTTTATTGAAGAACAAAAACAAAATAATATATGTTGAACTATTTTCGAAAGATAAGTTTTGAGATACATAGGTCAACAAGTTCTGAATTTCATTAAGCAAATTTTCGAAATATTTATTTTATTTATACATAATATTTTCAAATATGCAATTATATTTAGATGCTGCGTAGCCATGGACAGCGGAGTGGGGGATATTGCACTAAAATATCGAAATATTTTTGATAAAAACTATATTTTTAGACAACTTATTAATGCTTTTTAAAAGCGACTATTCCTGATGATAAACTAATTCATAAATCATCTTTATAATTATAAGGCAAACTTCATATTTGTGCCAACAAGGCAGCTGGCCTAATACAAAGAAAGAAAGAAGATAATTCCAATTTAGTAAACCTTCTGAAACTTGATTAGAGGCAAGGAAGATTCTATTCTTTTGAAGTCGCTAATTAAATTTGGAGATCTATAACGTCATATGCAGGTCCGGGGCCATAATTTTATAATTGGAAAGTTTTTAGGCTGCTTAACGACAAGTAATTAGAAAGGAAAGTATGTACTGTATTCTGTGTATTAAAAATTATGTACCGGGCCGTGGGGGCTCGTGTTCCCCTGTGGCCTCCGCCCAAATTGTGACGCTGGGCCTGCCATATACAAAATGAGATTTGTTCTCGATCATATTCACTCTATGTTATACGACAAACCATCTGTTATATTTATTTCCAAATTATTTGCCATAATAGCAGATGAATTCACAGACATCTACAATAAAAGAAATTTATTCTTTGTGTCCGATAGGCCGTGGACAAAAACTTTGAAATTTATGAAGATCTTCTAGGATTTTATCGTCTTCCATATATCAAATCTGCAACAATAGTATAAGTTTATTAATGATTCACTTATCAGATTACAACTATGTTTGAAAAACTGCTGTGGACAGTGTTTCATGGCTGTGGATATTTTTGTTTTTATTGACATTTTTTGAGCATAATCACCTTTGTATATTTCATGAGCGTCTAATAGTATACGTTATGACGGTGCCTAGCAATATGTTAGGACTCAAGAATAGTGTAGCAAAAACAATTCAGGACTTACAGGCAAAAGCTTTATATTCATGTCACTTATTGCTATGCGCATTCACTGAGCTTGAGTGTGAAAGACACTACTTCAAATTGAAAAATATTGTCTGATATGGGGACATTTATGATTAAATATTCTTTAAACAAGAAAATATACTCGGCGAAATCAAAGCCAATATAAAAAAAGATTTATTTGGTGGCCTCATGAAACTGAGTACAACCATATCCGTGCGGTACGTTTCAAACACATCTTAGAAAATTATATACTTCACTTATTGAAGGTTGGGATTATTTTTAAAAGACTATTAATTGGACGTCGATGTTCGAAGAAGAATTCTTGAATGTCAGGCGTAGACAATGACAACAAAATAGTTTATGTATCTGTTTCGTGACCAATGCTACCACGCCGACGACCAGCTTCAATTAGATTAGAAAATTGAACACATTTATAATATTACAATTGTTCCTCACTTCATTCTATCCAATATAAAATCTTAAATCTCTGAAGTCCCAGTCAACCACCAATGAGATGGATTTCATGAAAGAAATATACTCAGATGACATCAATATTGAAACTTTGGAAACACAGTTTGATATTTTCAAAATCGTGATGGGTGAGGTCAAGAACTATCAAATGATCACTGAAGTGTTGAAACTAAGTATGTTGCTCCTGATAAACCCTGCGACATCAGCAACTAACTGGAGAGAAAACATTTCTAATGGCTCAGGGTTTGAAAACAACCTACGTTCCAAGATGTCCCAAGAATAATTCAATAGTGTCTCTATTTTGCACTGGAAGAAAAAAAGAACTTTTAACATACCCATGATACAGATTTTGGATCATTTAGTGCCTGCAGCTTTACTTAAAAACATTTGTATTGAGAATATCGCGAGCTTAATTGCAAAGCATTCACAGTTTAGCTATATCTAGCTTAGTCTTATAGTTAAGATATATCTAGCTTAGTCATAGTTTAGCTATATCTAGCTTAGTCTTATAGTTAAGATATATCTAGCTTAGTCATAGTTTAGCTATATCTAGCTTAGTCGTATAGTTAAGCTATATCTAGCTTAGTCATAGTTTAGATATATCTAGCTTAGTCATAGTTTAGCTATATCTAGCTTAGTCATAGTTTAGCTATATCTAGCTTAGTCATAGTTTAGCTATATCTAGCTTAGTCATTGTTTAGCTATATCTAGCTTAGTCATAGTTTATCTATATCTAGCTTAGTCATAGTTTAGCTATATCTAGCTTAGTCATAGTTTAGCTATATCTAGCTTAGTCATAGTTTATCTATATCTAGCTTAGTCATAGTTTAGCTATATCTAGCTTATTCATAGTTTAGCTATATCTAGCTTAGTCGTATAGTTTAGCTATATATAGCTTAGTCGTATAGTTTAGCTATATCTAGCTTAGTCGTATAGTTTAGCTATATCTAGCTTAGTCGTATAGTTTAGCTATATATACCTTAGTCGTATAGTTTAGCTATATCTAGCTTAGTCGTATAGTTTATCAATATCTAGCTTAGACGTATAGTTTAGCTATATCTAGCTTAGACGTAGTTTAGCTATATCTAGCTTAGACGTAGTTTAGCTATATCTAGCTCATTCGTAGTTGGTTATACATGTTAAAATTTTGTATTGTACAGATATTGTTATTGATATTGTTAAAATGATCGGGAAAATTTAATTCTTCAATTATACTTTTAATTTTTTTTTACATTTTTAATGTATTAGTATATAACAATTGGTATATAAACTATAAGTCAAAATACCTCTGCTTTTGACACAGAGCTTTATTATTTCTAGATAATCGTTTTCATTGACCCATCGTTTATCATTATAGTCGTTTATTACAGTCCTCCAATTAAAACGATGAAGAAATACTTTACAAATAATCAATTAAAAATTATGAGCGTTATTCACGGATTTAGGTAAGGATATATTCATGGATACGGTAAATATTTGATCTATATTTACCTAACCTTCTGAAAACGAAACCTATATACTAATTGAAATCGATGAAAACGCTTTATCAATAAAAAATATATTGCCAAAGCTTAGGTAATATATATCCGATTTATTAATAATAATAATTAATGTAGAGAATTGTATTGCTGACCAGAATTCAAATATATGATGGCTATTTGGGAATAGTTGAAATGTATGCATTTACATAACATATAGGTATCAATTATTGTTCTATAGCTCTTAATACTGTGTTCTGTTCTACACTACAGAAACACAAAGCAATAGTTTTGTCAAAAATTGTTGAAATTTTTGTTTATATATGCGAATATATGAACGATATTTATTGTTACTTATTATTTATTGATTTACATTTTTAACACTGTCTGGCGCAATCAATTTTGATTCCAAATATGAGTAAGATTTATATCCTGAATGAGGGCAGCATTTTTTTAAAGAATTTGTTCCGAAATCCAGTGGCGGACTGACCCATCGAGAGTTTGGGAGATTTCCCGGTGAACCGCTGCCAGTCTGAAATGTGGGCCGCTCAAAATATTAAAAAAATTATCTGTACGGCTCGTTTTTTCTTGAGGGCACTCCTACCAGTAGTATAGAAAGGTGACATCTACCCCACAAATAACTTATATACTGAAATCTGATTGGTCGAGAGGACCCAACCTCCCCCCGCACCTTAACATGTTAAATTTCCGCCCACGTTTAAGAGTTAAATTCTCATTTAATAGAAGTCTACATATTTATATTAGTTCGTAATAGTAACTATAGTCATGAAATGCATTATATAAAAGTTATTCTTTATTAAAATATTTATTTAAATTTATTATTTACTCAATCAATGCTTTATTCAAAGTTAAAATTAATCCTCACCCTACCATAAACATTTTTATCAATGAGAATCGAGTTGGGTTATATATAAGAGGTGCGCAGATTTGAGAATTCATTCCACAATTTTTGCTCTAGTTGACTGGTTGTTTGCTCTATAGTCAATAATAAAATTCTACTGGGATTCCTGTTTTACTGTGTTATTATACCACCTAATCAGAGCAAGTGCTGTCTTTACTTATTGTTTTAATTTAAAACCTTTATTTCCGATTTATTAATTAATTTTAAACATTTATAACTTTTGAAATAAGTATCATTCCTTATTTTTATGCATTTCTAACTATATCTAAAAGTATATATTGCATATATTTTAATAATATTTAATTAGTTGACTGCTGAGACACGTATAGCAAAGCAAAGTTCTAATATAATCTTACCATGCGTACATATACTTTAATTTATTTTAATTTATGATGTCGTCTTGCATGGGATGAGCCAGTGGATGTGGTTAATGGTGGACGCAAGAGCGTAAACCATTTAGACGAATATCTGTATAGACGAACATGTCAGCTATTGATCAGTAAACTCATCGAGCCTTGTCAGATCACTCCTGTTCATATTTTTTGCAAGGATGTTTGTACAAAACAGCTATGACGGATTGCATGACAAGCATTGCTACTGTGTAAATTTTAAATATCAATACATATGTGCAGTATATATTTTAATACACATTAATCATATCATGGCCTAGCAGCTTATAATACTTTTAATATTTTGTGCAGTCATATAAAAATGTGTTATCGCCCAGGAGCAATTCCCAAATTTATAATAGTTTAAAATTCATGTAATATTATCGGAAAATTTTGTATGAATCATAATTGTGACCCGTGCCCAAAGTTCTTTTAGTATATAATACTTGTAATATTTATTTATTATATTCCTTTATTTTTTTCAAGCTTGACGTCTCCCCTACTCGTTCCGATTAACCTCATTTCTTACCACTGATTTCACTGATTAAATTAACCTCCTTCACTACTACAATGGCCGCTACTTTTGATATTATAGTCGAGGCGACATTTTTACCGCTAATTTTTACTGAGGTTGGTTTTTATCGATGCCTTAAGTTCCAAGAGAAGTCTCTTCATTTTTCGATGTGAAATCAACCCGAGGTTCAACTCTACTTTCAATGAGTCCAGTTTTTAACAATCTAAAGAGCCCTATCAAGGAGGAGGCTCTCGGATATACCTACAATCCTGATATGAATGAATCTCAAGATCGTCTTAACTCTAGTATCGAATGTGTGGAGTCTCAAGCGTTAATTAAATTGACTGAATGTACCACAACCTCTTGGATTGTGCTTTAGGATTTCTAAAACCTCAAAGAGATCTTCACAGCAAGACCAAATTTGTGAGCAACTTTCAGAGAGAACGCCGACACAGATACTGGGCCAAGTTTGGGCGCACCGCGACTAGCTTCAATTGGACTGGAAACCCAATGAAGTTAAAGGATATGGTCGCAGGAAGACATCAATGTTTACTTCGTCTCATCGAACAGCATGGTAATAAGGATAAAGTCACCCGATTAAACTTGACAATCGTCCAAGTTCGCCATGATCCAAATGAAGGGGCTAAAACTTACTCCACTTGTCTTATGATGGATACGGACGATTTGGAAAATAACGCTCAACTTTCGGGAAACTTCACTACTCTTCCTCCAATAAACTCTAAGCCTTTGGCGGACTTCACCACTCTAGCGAAGAAGCCCTTCCAACTAAGTAGGTCGAGGATAATTCAAGTTCTCCCTCAAATTGATGATCTCCACTCCGACCCTCCTCCATTCAAGTGGAAAAGGACTCGGCCACTCAAATTTTTTAAGCAGTTCATGAATATGAATAAAAATGAGGAAAATATTTATCATGAAATAGATTATGGTTATTAAATGAACCATTATCATGAAATTTTCTTCCATATAAAAAGAATAAATGTATAAGATGTTTCAATTATTTTAATATTCCTATATTCAGATTGTCATACAATATAAATGCTTTCCCATCACATTAAATAAATTTTAATTTATTATTTCATATTTTAATTTATTTTATACCATGATAATATTAATTTAGAATGATAAAAAATAGTTTTATCCATAAAGAATAGATATTAATTTTATAGTCAATATGAAAATTTCTCACGAGAATTGCGAATTTTATAAACATTTACTACATTTTAAGGATTTCACTAAACATATATCATATTTTAACGTATTTTAACAAATTTTAACATTGCTAAAAATCCATAAAATCAATAATCATTTCTAAATTCACAAAATATCTATAATTATTATTTTATTTACATTTATTAGATTTTAACGATTTATGTAAACATTTATCACAATTTATTCTTTTTTTTTACAAATTTTAAGACATTTTATCATTGCTAAAAATCCATAAAATTGGTTAAAAATCGCAAAAAAACAATTCGTGCTTGGAAGTTAGCTCTTTTAATATGTGCTTGACCATGATCGATGTAGAAAACAGGAGAGTTCTTGTACACGTTTAAGATTTTTAATTTTCCCACCGTTGAATCTTCTTTCTGGCTATCTTTATCAGGAACAGCTTTTCTTGGCTCCCTTCTTCTTCTACCATCTCCACTTCGTTCTCTTCCGACACATTTTGTTCGTTACTCATCTGATTTTGTTGCGCTCCAATTACATACATTATGATTATTATTCTAAAAAAAGATTTTTATTATTATTATTGTTTATAAACAAGACTAATGAAGAATCTTCCCCGAAAAATATTTAGATGGATATGCGATTGAAGCATAACGCCAGCATGATTGTTGCTGGACCGACAATGTCTGGAAAGACAAAATTTGTGGAAAATTTACTAAAACATCGCAAGGAAATGTTTATTAAGAAATTAGGAAAAGTGCTCTGGTTCACCGGGACAATGTACAAGCCTCCAAAAGACCTTGCGGATATAATAACTGTATATGATGGTCCTCCAACAAAGGAAGAGCTGAATCTTATTTCTAGACTTACATCAGAAAAATCCTGACTACTTAAGAGTTAGAAGTCATATTCTACCGGGTGATGAACCACAAAGATAATACCTAGCTGGGAGAAAGCATCCAAAAGAAGAAACATGGACGGAGATTATCAATTGTTTCGACAATTTGTATTAATCGATGAAGATAAATATCTAGCAATGAAAAATCTGTTAAGAAGAAGGAATATATGTTTAAAATCTATAGCAAGGCCGGGATACAAAAACGAAGACGTGAAGAAGATGAACGAAAACATAAAGTGTCAAACATTCCGTCTACTCCGTCTCTATCACCGCAAACCCTTCATATCAAAATAATTGAGTCATTTCCGAAGTATTGTAGAACCAAGGCTCGACTACTACTTCAATTTTCAATTACTCATAATGTCAAGTTGGATAAGTATGGACAAATTTCTGAGGATGATGGACAATCAATAGAATATTCAAACTTACCAGACTTGATTCGATATGCGGTAGATGGACGAATAAAAACTATTGAGTTTATCAAGATTATCAAGAAAAACAACATTCCAACACTGACATTAGAAATGATCAGAAATTACGATTAGAAAAACAACAAGGTGCACTACCAGAGTCGACAATTGAAAGACAAATGACACCTCTCGAGCCGCCAAAAATTCAATCAACTTCAGAATATGATTTATCAAGACTATATTGCATCTGGATGTTCGCATTTCGTCTTCTTTTAATTGAAAAACTTAAAATTATGGCAAAATAATGAATTGATTTATACAAATGAAATGGAGAATGTTGCGGTTTTTAAGAAATATAATATGTTATCATATTTTAACAATAATGTCAAAATTTTTATAAATAAATTATTGATTTCTTATTTTTAAAGTAGTAGTCAGTATGGGCAGTCTTATCTAAATAAAAAAAATTGTTCAAAGCAAAATTCGCTGGAAAAAATCGAGATCGTTGAGTCGAAACTACTGGATAGGTTGCTATATCTCGATCGTTGCAATTTCGACTCTCAACTAGCATCAATATTTAAAAAATATAAAAGACTGAAGGAAAAGGTGTCCACTGCAAACGTCAAGATCTCAGTACTAAGGGAGGTTATCAGACGGTTAATGTTTGGATTTCATGATAAAATTTGTGACAAGTGGGCGAAATAACGAAAGATAGTTATCAGGACAGTGCAAAGATGATGTTGAAACTACTGAAAGTGATGAAGATAACTAGACTGTTTTATTATTAGGTATATGTGTTGACAAATTCTAACAATAAAGAATTAAATTGATTGATTTCTTGCTTTTAAAGTAGTAGTATGTATGGACCGACTTCTCAAAATCAGGGTAATCTTTTCAAATCAGGGCGATGTTATCAAAATCATGACAATCTTCTCAAAATCAGGGCATATTTTTAAAATCATGGCAATCACGGGGGCCTACTATTTAAATCTGGGTCTCATTTGAAACTTTTGCGGGCAGATTTTGTAAATTGAACCATTGTATGAATTTTTGGGACTTTGGGAAATTTAGAGAATTTTATGGATTTTTAAGGATATTTATAGATTTTTAAAGATTTTTATGAATTTTTAGCAATGATAAAATTTATTAAAATTTGCTAAAATTCAGTAAAATATGATATTATATGTTTATATTAATCTTTAAAATCTAATAAATGTAAATAAAAAATAAATTAAAGATATTTTGGAAATTTAGGGATAATTATGGATTTTTATAGATATTTAGTAATGTTAAAATTTGTTAAAATATACCTTAAAATATGATAAATGTTTAGTAAAATCCTAAAATGCGATAAATTTATATAAAATTCGCAATTCTCGTGAGAAATTTTCATATTTACTATATAATTAATATTCTATTCTTTATGGTTAAAACTATTTTTTCTCATTTTAAATATTTTCTGATATATACAGTAAATAAAAATTATTAATCGTTTACAGAATGTAGAATTGACATAAATTTAAAATTAATATAAAATAAGTGTGTGGGTGTGGGTGCATGTACTTTCAAAAAATGTCTAAACTTTGTTATAAATGATTTAAATTCGAATCGTTAATTATAATTAATCAAGTTTTAATAGTAAAATAAAATTCTTAAAGCAATAATTAAAAATAAGAATTAAAAATGAAATTATCAAAAAGTTTGAAAACACTTAAATTACCTGTTTAAACCATCATTACGGCCAAATTTTGTACACTCTTAAGCTATAACTTCTGTAATATCTTCAAATTATGTTCTGCAATAATTTGAGAAGATTTCTTCTAAAAGT
>JAUZNC010012040.1:0-30109 GCA_034780395.1 Vannuccia rotundouncinata | reverse complement strand
AATTGATACATATAAACAATTATTGAATTTAATATTACTACAGTAATTACTAATAATATTGAAGTTTTGTCAGGATCAACAGAAACCGATACTAAGTGACAACAATTAGCTAGATTACCAATCTAGTTAAACTTAAACAAGGATAGTATATCTATGGGTTTTATATATTTATATTTCAAAATAAAAACTGTTCACAAAAAACTTACGGTATGTTTGCATCATTGAAGAAGAGAAATTGGATTTCTTGAAATTTAATATAATTTGAACAATATTTTTTAAAATATATAAATTAATTTACGTAATATAATTTTATACTACTGACCTATTTTATTAGGTCATTAACTCATGTGACCACACCTTTAGTTCAATGGCAGCCACCATTCAGTTTTAGCGCAATTTTAAACGAATGAACTCGTTTTTAGTTTTTTTGTGAATTGGATTTTTTCATTATTCATTGACAGCCTGTTGTGCATTTTATTTAATATTAGGTGAATATTTCAAGATACCGTTATTCTGGATACAATTGGTTAGTCTCTACATACATTTATGTTTGTGAATCTATAATAATAACAAGGATTTATTATTACGAATGTATTTTATCAGATAGTAAAAATTAATTTATTTTTCTATACTTATAATAAGAAACACAAAAGCCAATATAATTATGAAAAGGATTATATAATATTACAATTAATTTGGTATCACTGTGAGGTATACAGTTACATTTTTAGTATATAGTTTTTATTTGCAAGCAGTTATTTACTATATTATAAAAAAATATTACTATCTGAAATCTAGAATTTTCCAAAAACAAGTTTTCAAATAGTTAAATATTTACAATATAAAATCTAAATAGATTCATTCAAATTAATTCAATAATTTTTTGGCTGCATATTTTTTCTAATTTTGTATACACAAGTTTTGGCTACTTTATTTATCATAAGTTTTATTTAGTCTTTTTTTAAGAAATTGAATTTTCCCCTAGATGAGATATTCTCTGCAAACAATATTTAAAAAATTAAAGTATTCAAATACCATATTATATGGTTAGCTGTTATAAATGTAGTGATATGGATAGCCACTAAGAATAACAGAGCTGCCACTTTTCTAGCTGGCTGAAAATTTGATTTTTGGAGACATAAACTACAAGTTTTAAAAAATTCATGCTTTGCATGGTTTGAAAGTTGATGGCTTTTGCTTTCAACCATGTTTTCAAGCTTTTTTAATAAACTTTAAAATCCACCCTAGAATAGCATTTTCTAATATTTATTTTTACAGTTGATTAAAAATATTAAATACTTTTATTAAAGAAAGATATTTCCATGGTTGGTGCGGCATCCTGGAAAACCTGAAAAGTCCTGGAATTTGACAAAAAGTAGGAAAATCCGGGAAAAGTCCTGGAATTTCATTGTGTACTCCTTTAAAAATTTCTTTTAGTATACATTTATTTCATACATAAAAATAAAAGTAAAGTAAAAAATATTTTTTAATTATAAAATACTCATTTTAATTTAAAGAATATTCAACACATTACAAAAAATCTTAATGTAAGTTTTTTTATATATTATTATAATACATAAATATTTATATATTGCTAAGTAGTTATTATGACTGCAGGAAATAGGCACTCCTGGCAATTGCTAGCTTCCGTTAGGTAGGAGGTAGTATCTTAGATAAAAATAATATATAAAGATATTATACATACATACATAGATATAAGTACAGTTATTATTACTATGTGCTTGCTTTTATTAGGTAGGGGTATTAGGTATTATTAATTGAGTTTAAAGCTTTTATGTACATAAGAAGGGGATAATTGATCTTATTTCAACATGGTCAGTAGTAAAAATGTGTGTGAAATTTGCAAAAATGTCCTGGAAAGTTTGCAAAAATGTCCTGGAATTTAATTCCCTAAAAACTGCACCAACCCTGTATTTCCAAAGAATGATCACATGACTAAAAATACAGCATACTACTTTATTCATATTTAGATCAGTATGAGAGTATATCCCTATAAAATGGACATAATACTATATGAATGGTTTCAAAGAATCTTATCTAAAAACCAATTATTTGTACAAAACTGGAATTAAAAACAATTTAGGAGCAAGAATGACAATAACAAAAATTTCATTCCTTCAATACTAAAAGTTCATAATAATCATGCAAGTTTGAATATTAGTTAAGGACTTTGAAAACCACCCCTAAGTATACACATTTTGTATAGCCCCTAAATGATACTGACAATTTGATGCAAAATAATATCAAAATTGAGGTCTGATATTAAAAACCTAAACAATTACTAATTAAAAGCTAATTTTTTATATATGGGACTATATCTAACTTTTTTATTTTTCTAAGACCTTTTACTGTTGATATTATAAAATTCAGATTTTCAAAAATATGTTATCTGCATTTCTGTTCACTGAAAATTTTTAGGAATTCTAAGTTGACAAAAGCTCCTCCACCTTTACAGTCTAATTCAAAATAATACATAGTATGTGAATGTTCATACAGCCATTAACAGGGCTCCTAAATATCCAGTTTTAACTGGAAATCGAGTTTTTTAGAGGAATTAATTTTCTAACAAATCAATGAAAAGAATAAGTAAACATATAATTCCCCTCCCCCAGTTTACCTGTATACAATCAACCTACTATTTATTTATTTTAAATTAATGAACTGTCCCCCCCAATTTTTTAATTTTTAGAAATATATGGACCCCCTCAATTATTACAACTCCTATACTTATTTGGCATGTCAGAGTGGTGTCATGAAAATAATCTATATTATTTTTGTTACAAAAGGATGGATCATCCTGGTTAGATTATTTGCTTAAGATCAAAGCCACTTTGATATGCATTTGATCATCCATGAGGACCATAATGTGCTGACTAGGACTAACCAGGCTTTTTATTGCAGCAGAAATGTCCTGGAATTATTAATATGATAATGCTTCTTAGCTTTAAAATCAATAAATGTTGAGTGCTACACACTATTTTATGGGCTAGGCTTTCTGCTAAGCCATGACCACTCATTTCAATTTCTGTTAATCTGTATGACTATAATTTTGTGTGCCTGAAAAAAAATTCATCAAATTATCATATTATTGTTGGTAATTCTGAATGTGTTAAAATGGGTCAAGTTGTGAAAAGTGGTGGACCATCACTGATGTTATTACTAATTGTGGTTGTAATTAATAATCCAATATTATTAGGAACCTAATATATTATTGAAACATTGAATCAAATGAACTAATTTTTTAAATGAATATATTATATATATGCAAATTCAAAAAATTAACTCAAAATAAAAAATACAGAAAGTGAGTTTTATATTTCACAATCATTATGTGATTTGATTTATTCTCAGCAATCCCCTAGTTGGATAACTGAACCAAATAGTGAGCACATTTTGAGGCTCTACTTTGTTACATAAAATGTCTAACTAATAACTGAAATCTGCCAATGAAATAAATATATATGTAGTTTTCTACATTAAAAAAATACAAGGATTTTATTCTTCCTTATTTAAAACAGGGTCCATAGCAGTCAGGGAAATGGAAAGTAGTCAGGGATATATTTTTATTTTGTATAATTATTAAAAAAAAATGTTTTATTGTTCTTATTATTTGTGTACTTATGTATGTATTTCCAATTCAATTTTTTTGCACTTCATGCGGATTTATAGATTACACTAACCACATAGCCATGACACCCCTACTGACTTCTTGTTGCAAAATATATTTCAGGCTTTTTTACTTAAAATATACTCAAATATTCTTGAATTTTATTATCAATTTAGTGTGGCCACCCTGATGTACATATTTCAATCATCTGCTATGAACCATGTAAAAGGTTTTCCTTATTTTTTGTAATAATGAGGGCCCTTTTTTCTTTATACTGAGGGAGCCTCTATAAGTTCCTTCTTTTTTCATAAGTCTAATCACATCCCTGAAAATAAAATAGTCTGAATTGCACCTTTTTTAAATGAGAGGAAATGTTTTTTGTTTTTTTTACATAATATGTCATTTTACTTTACTTTATCTTATATTACTTACTTCAAGCAGAAAATATAAAAAAAGAGAATTGTTTATGTATGACATTATATATGAAGGTGAAAACAGCAAATATTCACAACAATGTGCTGTATAGTGCATAAAACATCAGTCAATCAGAGTCTACTGATATTAAAAGTATAATCATGTGCTGTGGGAGTCAACTTTCTTACTGTCACAAACATTTGTGATGCTTGTCAGGTAAAGGTTAAAGCAGTGCTCATATTATTCCAATAATTTCAGGATTTCCTGTAATTTTGAGCTAATTTTTATGCTGCTTTTGTCACTCTTATATGCTACAATTTTGCCCTTAAAGGGGGTTTTCAGTTATTTGTCTTGAGCCAAATACGAGCCTAGGGTTAACGACAATCATAAAAATAGAAGAATTGCAGGATTCTCAATTATTTCTTGAAAACCATTGAATATTGTAATGTCCCTAGAGAACATGAACATATATATTTTTTGTATTTTTCTTGTATTTTTATTATTTTAATGTCAATTTTTAAAATATTAAATTTTATACAATAATACATTAGACCAGTTCATTAAAAAATTCAATATCTGTTCTTTCATATTTTTATATATTACTGATTATCTAAAATATTATGATATCCCTTGAATTTCCAATAGGGAAAAGCTTAGGAACCCTGAATAAAATACAAAATGTTTTATGTTTTAAAAGTGCCTATATATATTAATTTTAAAAGTACTAAAATTTAATGTTAATAATTTGTATTCTAGTTATTAGAATTGTTTATGTGTAAATTATAAAAAATGTGAAGATAATAATCCGGTTTTTATGAAAAAAACATCTTCACAGACCACTAATTTTAGGGTATAATGTCAGATTTGTTATGTGCATGATTTGGCAACTTTCTTGTATGTGTGGTCAATACATTGTCTTGAATTAATGATCTGAAGATTTATGTCAGAGTATAAAAGGGTGACTTTTAATAACTTAAAATAATTATAAAGAAGCCAAATAAAAGCAAAACCTTTAAAATACATAAATATCTCTTAACTTATTTGTGTCTACTTGTTTCTAATTTATACTGCACAGACATTTTAATTGTGAGATTTTAATAAAATATTTAATGAGTTTTTTTTAACTACTTTAACTATTTTTTTATAAATATAAATATTTAACTACTTTATGTTGGTAGTTTTCACAGTCAAACAGATTTTAAGGTTATAGACCTGTTTTTGATATCTTCTCTAATTGTACATATACAGCACAGCAAATGTTTAAAATTTCATTTCGTATGTTTATGTAAGTTAAATTTACAATATATTGATATACTACTGTAATATATTATCATTTAATGTTAAATTTTGTCAAATGTAAAGAGTACAGTGTTTGTACAGGTCTTAAAAAACTGAAATAGTCTTGGAATTCATAATGTCTGTTATTGTATGAACCCTGAAAATATTAAACCACATACATTTTTAGTCAAATGTTATAAACTACTTTTAATTAACTAGTTTTTACTTTCAGTTGTTGAAGTAATACAAAATAACTATTATTAATTATTTTACTAGTATTTGCTTTTTCATTAGTATTTCTGCCCTCATTATAAAATTATATAAATGGCATATTTGTTATGTTATTTAAGAAACCATTCCATTATATGTAGTTGTTATAAAACCTTAATTTATATGTTGCTTCTATACATGACTTCAAAGTAAATGTTTGTATTATTTTATCTTTTCCAGATATGATCCAGTTATGACGAAATCTTTCCGGTTTGTTGAGAGAAAGTTGGGCTTACTCTCTCTCGAAAATATTTTCAAACTTTTACTTCTACTTACAGGTAAGTTTGCGCAAGAATACCTGCCGAATTTTAGTAACTGAAAACACAGACCATGCACGAATTATTTACGCCCTATAAATTGTTAAAAGTATATTAGATAAAGGTTAATTATAAGGTTTAATTTAAAATGTCATCAATGACATGCTACTTAAACAGAGAGCTGATGTTTTATTTCGATTATTGTATGAATATATTTTTATAACATAATCGATAAATAAACTCCCCATATTAACCAAGATTGTTTTGACTTCTGTCCAGAAATTGGATGTTGTGAAATCGACAATGTTGTTAAACAACATTTTTTGAACCGAGAAACCTGCTTTCTCTATTTGCTTTTCTAGACTTATTCTGAGAGTTGAATAAGTGGAATATAATAAAAAATATATATGACAGCTTCGTGTGTTATTTAGTAATTAACCTGACTTAGCATTTACATATGAGATGGAAATTGTAAAATCATTTGTAATTATTTGTATTTGAATAAATCTACAGATCTACTTTAACTTTTTAAGTACTTTTTTGAAGGGATTTTCCTATGAATATTAACGATTGTTATTTGAAATAACATTTTAAATACTTGTATTTTTGTGTAGGACTGAATAACTTTTATTCGTTTGAAAATATTAGTGAATAAATATCTTGGAATACAAGCTATGTAAAATCAGATAGCTCTATTTTATTTAGTAATAAAATAAGGCCTCCGTGACATCGAATATATCTAACTTTGTCAACGACTAAGTTTATGTTATATATTTAAAATTAATATCACTGAAATTAACCGCACTAAATATATTTAAATATGAAATACAACCATTCAAACGTTTCGTCTTCGACAATTTAATAATTTAAATAAAATTTTATGTTTTTTTATATCTCTTTATTTGAGGAATATTGTAATATGTATTGTTCATATTATATATTTTCTATATAGTTTTGTTTTTATTCACGTATAAATGATAGTCAACTTAATAAAGTTATCACTAAACAAAACAAAAAATATCACACAATAGTAGAATTCTGTTTGCTCATTAATGAATAAGGCACTGTTGAATAATGTTATATAATTTGTTCTGTTTTTACTCCCAATTTTAATAATTGTAGCAATAACTTTCACACTCTCGATCGAAAGCTGAATTTGTAGCGTACGAAAATTTTATTTTCATTTAATTATTATCGAAAACTATTTCTGATGTTTGATAAAAACTAAAAGTAGAGTTCGGTGCTCTGAGTTGAGCTGTCTCCACTAATCCAAAGTTCTCTATCTCTCTCCTTCAGCAATAAAGTCGGCCAGCACAGTGAACAAGCCCGCTACCAAGGAAGGTTCCTCAGTTCTCGACCAATGTCTCAAATATGGGAAGAGATCTTCTGGCCAAGAACTTTTCTTAGCCAAACGTTCTTACGTTCATAGTCGTATTTTACATGCAGCAGTTGGCTGTGTAAATCAGGCCGCATTGAGTTCCACAGAAGGTCATACCTACCTCATACACTTGACATATCAAAACAATCTGGTTGCAGTCCCAGTGGTTCGACTCAAGATTTTTGCTTCCAGTAAGTATAACCAATGCTTTAGTTTAGTATTAACATTCCAATGCAATTGAAATTTGACGATTTATTAAATATCCTAAGAAGTACATTTCCGCATTTATAAAAATTTAGGGGTAGGCGGTTATGTATCTAGTGCGCTTCAACAACCTTCTAACTAAATCGATTAATAAATTCATTATAGATGCGTAAATGGTAGTGTATATTCCTAATTATCAATGATAATATTATTCTATTGTTAAATAAATACATTCAAAATGCTTGTGAATGACTGACAATCGCGCTTTTGTATGCTAATGTTGTATTGGTTTATTTATGATGTGTGGTAGAAGTTCAATGTTATTTTCATCCTCCGTAAAATAGCAATTTGAATTCATAAATTTTAGATTTTAAATCACAATATTGACAAGAACGATTACATCGTAAATTCGGCTCCTGTTGATAATTTAATATTTTCACATGAAAGGTATCGATTTTCATTATTTCAGCTTACCTTTATTTTTACTCTGTGCCTCTTGACACACTCTTCTATCTTAAGTATCGATTTAATAATAGAGCTGGCACACTTGTAAGGAAAAGCATTTTGGGTACCTATTCATCCCACAGCCTTTGAGATGTTTACTGTTTTGTAACGATTGTCAACTTCTCTATCGTATATAGTTAATTCGAGACTTCAAAATCGAGTCGCATAGCAACACACGCAATTAATACTAAGTTATTGGAAATGGTTAGAGGTATTCTCTCCCATTGACAGCAATTAGGCACCTGTCCTCTCATTCTAATCCTCCGATGAGGCTAGAGATCATGTGTGTTGTGTTTGCTGCTCTGCTAACTCACTTGTTGAACTAAGGCTTGAGTGTATGTATAAGTTAGCTCTCAAGTATTTAACTTTTATAAAGTGTAGGTGGTGCTTGCTACCTTCATTGTCGAACGGTCACGTATTTTTTTCATTAGCAGAATACTGACGGTCAAATATCTATGTGGTACTAACTGCCGCTCTTCTCAAATAAACACTAATATTAATCTCTTCACAGTACTTACATATTCACCCGTTATACATACTGCGATGAAGTGAAGGTCAATCTATGCATATTGACCACTGCTTTACAATTGACAGATACCTATGTACCTATTGTGCCTATTGCTTTGCCTTTTGTTCAGCCTACAATAACTGTTGTTCTTTTCTTTGTAAGGTTTTTACCGACATCTCTCAATTCCAAGAATTCATTCTTTTATCTTAGTTACCCATACCAGCTCATCAGATGCAAGCAATAATAGAGTAATCATTATCCTGATGCTTGATATCTTTCATTTATTTGGTTTGAACTATCGATATTTGTCGATCCTGGCCTACGCTTTTTATAGAAGAGGGCCGAGTCGTGAATTCGGTTATTTGAGCAGGGAGTGCAGTCTGGGTGGTAGGCATTAGCATTGATTCACTTCTTGGTTGGTATAAATAGCGCCCTCGGGCTTCACTCCATTCCTCTTGATGACAATGCTACTAAGCGGCATTTAACAAGTTTTATCTCAAGGAAGCAAGTTTAGGTCAATATACAGTAGTGTTGCCTCCTACCCCAACACACACTATTTAACCTGTATACAATCTTCCTTTACATATTGTACAGTTAGTATATATCGGCTTTGAAACCTCGTCGTTCTTTCTTTCTTTCTTTCTTGTGTAAGCTGATGATGACCTGGGGATGTTTTTCTATTTCCATGACCTTCCATCCCCTCCCCCCTCCACTCCACTCTCTACCCCACCGCTACTACACAGAAAGAAGGAAATATTACTTCGCGGTAGACCAATCTCGCTTCTATCCTTACCTCCTTCCTTCCCTACAAGGCTAAGGAGAGAGAGAGTATATATAATCACAATTGATTTTGCCATCAGCACTATTCCTCCTCTTCCCCAGAACAAATTCGGTTCTTAGCCTCGTTTCCTGACGTGTGCATCATTCTCAACCCCATATCTCTCTCTCTCTCTCTCTCTCGATTCTACACCTCATAACTAACTCATCAAAAACCTACACTATAATATTATATTCCTTTACTGCCAACGCCAAAAAACTTTTCGCCTCCAAATTGCCTGCCTGCCTGCCTCTCTGCGCTTCAATCTCCTCTTTATTCATGAGGGAGTGAGGGAGGGAGTTGGTTGATGACGACAAGTTTTGGCACATGTGTTACTCCATTAAGGGAGCAAGAAGGAAGGGGTGCGGCCTTGTGACCATTATTAATGTAAAGGAGATGTACCCGCTTTAATTACAACATTATTGTTGTATTATAGAGAACATTTATTGCAGCAGTATAGTCGTTAATTCACAGTATCTTTGCGGAAATGGTTTCACTTAATTTTGAATGAAATTATAGTTTTTTAAAGATCAATTATGGCGAAGTAATAATTATTGTTAAATTTATAAAAGGCTGCATAGACACTCGTATCATGTGATGCATTACATATCGGAGGGCGCTAACAATTCTTTTCGTTTCTATAGTTACTGAAAAGAATAAACAGTAAATATATTGGTGTATATAACGAGGGGAAGGTAGGCTGCCCATGGCTATATTACTGAGAACATTTTTCTGTCACGCCATTGCCTCCTTTTTAAGACTTGAAATTATAAAGAACACTTCATTAATGATGACATTCTGAAGTCATCAGGCATGTTTTTAAATTAGAGCATTATTGTGCAAGTTTGTTTTTAGGTTTTTATGTGAAGTAGTTTTTTATATTTTTGTGTTATTATAGCATGGAATATTATCTCTCTTATCACCATTGAGAATATTTGTCCTTTTTCATATAACAAAAAGTACTTTATAGATTATACAAAGTTACCATGGAGGACTTTAGATGGTGTATAAAGTGCAGTGCACAGTGGACATGTCTTCATGTAACCATTTGGGGTTGTCTTTGAAGGTTGCAGGACCACCGGTGATAATTGTTGTTTTTGTCCCACTGTTGAACAGAATACTCGCTACATGACAGGAACATATTATTTATAATACATACGCTGCCAGATTCCAATGTAACCACCTGTTAATCTTCATTACATATTTGTTCCATTAATGTATCTCTCTATGACATTGCCTTCTTGACAGGGTTCACTAAATACTTTAAGATTCAGTCAACTGTCGTTCTTTCTGGGATTAAATCTAAAACAGAGGAAAGTGGGTGGCTTGTTCTGGGTGGAATGTGACATTTGCATCAATTGTTTAATGTTCGTTAGCTATTTAACATAAAATAACTCACTTCCCTCGTCTGATCTAGTTTAAAATGTATTTATTCCAATATTTCTCACCGTCTGTAGCTTATCAAGGGCCGATAACCCTGATACTGAGCTCGCGGAGTGTCATGAAGTGGGACGTCTTCTTGGAGGACCTTCCAACACCTCCACCAGGACACAAGAAGCACCGGATAATTGTGAGTTTTGTAAATCAAGAAATCACCTCTGTATCTCTATAACTATCGTCACTTTGCCCTCTCTCTCTCTCTTCAGTTGGGCGATGGCTCCACCATCTTCTACGAGCAGTGGAGAGCTAGCGATAAAGTGACCCTGAGCCGTATGCCAGTCCTTAACACCACCTTTGAAGGCTCATCCCAGGCTTCTGCGATCAGGCGGTTTCGCGACCTCTTCATGGAGCATGTTGGGGAGCTGGTGACGGAGCCCCTGACCAGTATGATGGTGTTCAATAAGAACTTTACCAACGAGGTCAATCTTTACATTAAACAGGCCTCGCCACCATCCAACAACAGCAGCATTTCATCAGGTGAGTGTCTTGTTGCTTTGCATTATAATTGAATAATAGTAGTACATCCATGCGCTACATGAACGAATCGATACTTCCCTCCCATTGTTATGCGCAATTCAAAGGAAACAATGACAAGGGCTTCTATAGGAGAGTTAAAATTATGCGCCGTTGTTTTATACTTTAAAAATCATTATAAAAAAGAACATTCAACAAAATCAAAATTACAGAAACCTTAAAACTGTAATTAAGAACATTTTTTTAAAGACATTTAAATGAAATCTTTGAGCATACCAACAACACAGCTCATTCTTTATAATTCTTTATTTCTGTTAGGTGGTCTGAACTGACCCACTTTGTACTCGTTGGCTGTTTAGAATTCAGCTGGTTAATTATTGTTGAAAATATAATAATTCAATTCACGCACTGAATAATCTTAAAAATAAATAATTGTTTACCATACATTTCTGACTGTTTTGGCATCTTTTTGTCCCCTACTCTAGCCCTTCATAATATTTTCTTTTTCTTCATTTCTGTCTTTTATCTAGTTCTTATAATATGTAAGAGTCACTCAGTAAATTGTTCATGTCCTTAATTTTGGACACATTTTAGACTCTAGGGGGGGGGGGTTACTCTATCTGCACTCGTGATTGAGCAATCCATTGGAAAGAATGCAAAAGCTCTCATCTTACATATTGCTATGCGTTGCTAAGGTTACAAACTTCAAGACTACATAATTGTGTATAAGAATATGTTTACTTGGAACCCGTGTATTGATTTGTAACCTTTTTGAATTCCTGAAATTACTCAATTATAAATTATTGGATTAATCCCATTTTCTTATAGTACAATATTTAGAATTAGAGGTTAAAGGAGATATTTTAATGAAATGGAATTAATTTGTCGTAATGTTTATTGAATGAATTATTAATGTGTAAATTAATTTGAAGTAACATCATAATTTGTCTTTTATTGAGTTCTCCAATTTAGACACCTATTGATTAAACTGATGTGACGAATTGTTTTGATGAGAGCTGTCTCCTAATCAATGGTCTTACAAAATGTGTGCAGATTATCTCTTATGAACACATCTTTCTGTGTGAACACCTTTGTAATAGCTCTCACGTGCCGCCCTCAACTCAAAAGCCAGTTCATTACATTGCACAACACCGTCGTATACATTACAACGCATGCTACACTTTGCTAATTGTTGACCTTAACCAGTGCACCATATTACTAGAAGGGAACAATGGCTGCAGTAGAGATGAGATAAGCTACAAGGATCACGATAGATAAAAGAGAAGTTATGGTGAATGATGTGGGGTAATCTGGGTACAAGTTGAAAGCACTAGAATATTCATTCATTATTGATTGCATAGAATATGAACTCATTTCGAGAACTTGTTATCTACTACGCAGAGTGAGTAGAGAGATTGAAAACTGACGTCAACAAAAACAACATCTTCTTTCTCTATCTCTCTCTTTCTCTCTCGCCTTTTTGTCCAATTAGAAAGAGGACACGTGAATATCAAGGAAGGGATAAAATGAGAACGAGGTATTTCTGTTTGTGAGGGAGCATGCTAACTCCTACCTCTCCTCGCTTCTTAATCAACCTTTGTTGTTGTCCTTTTTGTCAGGTTTTTTATCGGTTAACCCACAAAGAAGACCAGTCCACCTTTCATTCGCTATACTAAGTGAACAACGGACACCTATTTTTAGTGAAACAATTGTTAGCAGTAATTCAGAGTTCATGCCAGCAGATCATAATATGCATAATTATCGATTCTATGTAATATCTAAGGGGAATGGTGGTTACTTCTGTTGAAGTATTGACCTTTTTACCCGCTAAAAGCCTGTTAGGCAGTAGTTAATGTCCTTAATATTTACGCATCCGATTTCTTCATTTTCTACACACAGTAGATTTCAGGCAGAGGAGGAGGAGGAAGGGTAATATCAAAGTATGTATCAACAGAAAAGGGTGATCTTGTCATTGGTCGAGAGTCACCAGCCAATGAGAAGTCAAGGACATGACCTCTGCTGTAATCACGCGCACGTGAGAGAAGAGAGGGGTATGTGGAGAGGAGAGGAGAGAACTGCTGCCAAAGTTGTTCTATTTTTGGCCTTTCTGTATTTCCTTGCAACCTCTATTGAGGAAAGGGTGGAATGATGTGTCCTCTTATCTAGGTGAAGGAGAAATACTTTCATTTTGTAACTACTAGTGGTTAGATTTTGATGTTGGCAATGCACCGCGCGCGGCAATTATTATAGCTTTACTAGTACTACTACTAGTTCTCTCTTCCTCTCACTCTGGTGATAGAGTTGACTTGTTGAGTTGACCTTTACAGTACAATGTCGGTCATGGCTCAGTATTATCACTATCAATCTGATTCTCTTCCTTCTGCTCCTCTCGCATACAGAAGAGAGTTGTGGCATGGCACAACCTCCACCACATTTCATTCCTATCGATCCAGTTTGTTTTATTCGTACCTCTTCTTAATTGGTATTAGTGCACGAAATTCTTTGGCACAGCGAACTCGCTTAAGTTAACTATACTCATTAAGGACAAATAGACTGATTGATTGTAGCTTGTTGTTTTTTTCAGTTAATGCTCGCTGGAAAACCAGTTTTAGCATATGGAAATGGAATGAACATTATGAAGGCTTTCTGCTTTACCTGGAGGTCACGTCCAGTTCATTGTTTACCGAAAACAAATACTTATATCTAGACTTTATCATGATTGTAGTTTTTAACACAAACAAAAACAGTTAATTGTGAATTTAGGGAATTTCTTGTAACCAAATAATGAAATAAAAAAAGGATTGTTCTTCCCAATTTCAGAGTGTGAACCAGTCTTTGGTAAAACCTTCGACGCGCTTTATGAAGGCTTCCTGGACATTGACTACGACACGAAGTATATTTCGGGCTGCACGGTAACCCCTCCTGACCCAACATCGCTTTCTGAAGACCCTCGTCCCATACATTGGCTCAACTTTGGAGAATTGAAACATTTTGTACTTTTGGAACCCTACATGCGACACTTGGAGGGCGAGGAAGCCGCGGACGAGCCCCTCTTAGTCATTGGAGGAGCTTCGCGGGGATCGGGTCATCCAAATTATCAGATCATACTGGACGTTAGACGATTGCGGAGGAAGATTATCGTTGAGGTAATGCTTCAAAGTCATTATTATAAAGGAATCGTTTGTTCATATTATGTGTTTGGAGGAAATGATTAGAATATTGGCCACATGCCACTATATCGGAACAACTAATTTCACTCTCTGCTGTACTGTTTGTTGTGTTGTCATTTGACCGTACCAATTTACAGCTAGCCGTGTGTGTTGTCTTGTATGACTGCCTGAAAGAGTAGAGAGAAACCCCTTTTTCATTGATTATTAAGATCGGGGGGGGGGGGGGTCGTTATGTGTGCTGTTTGAAGCGACCGAAGAATTGAAGAAGAAGAAGAAGCAGCAAAACAAGCCATTGAAAGTTTATTTGACTCTCTCGATATCTTAACTTGATTTATCTCATGCTGCTGGATCCCCTACCTTCTCTTTCTCTTTCTCTTTCCCTTGCTCTATCAAAGCTGCTGTCAGCTGTATTTCGAACATGAAAGAGCGCCTGCCTTTCTAGCGCATTCTAAAAGCCTCCCCCCACCCCGTTTCTCTCGTGTGATTCATTTTCTTGCTCTGATCTCGACATACACACACCAACAGGGCGGTGTAAGGTTGTTCAGTTCACTCGTATACCCACGCCCAGGTCGTTCAGTGTGAAAACTATCCGTTCGTCGGTTCGTTGTCCTCCCAATATTAATTAGTGTGACAGATATAGCCGAACATTCACAAGACATCATCTTAATAATTATCCTTATTCGGATAAAAAACATAGATTCATTAATTATTATTAGTTCCGTGTGACTTTGTAACATTCTAAATATACTTACACGAAGATCCCTTTATCCATGTTATTTAGACAAACCACCAAATTATTCTGACACCAAATGAGGACAAAACCAAAACCAGTTTAGTGCACATCAACTGGAGGCGGAACGTCTCTTCTATACAGCTCTCCGCGTTGGTCAAGCAGATCTACTTGCTCCACAAGAGCAGGGCTCAATATACACTGGAGAGGCTCAATTTCCCGAATCCATCACGTAACATCAAGTTGAACTATATACTCCTGAGAATGGATGGTAAGACCAATTTCTTACAGTTTATGTAAACCATGCCGCTTAGTGTAATCGTTCGATGTGTGTAAATATTATCTCGGTCAATTACTGCTAACTAAAATGCAATGGGACTTTGGGATTCAGGCTGTTAGTAATTCTAGCGCATTCCTGACAGTGTCATTAAGAACTAACTTTGTAATTGTTAGTAAAAAGAAGTTTTTAACTTTGTGTCCACTTGTTCGTAACTCTCCTGTCCAGCTCGACCGACCATTCTCAACGACCTCAAACAGCAGTTGACCGTAGACTGCACCCGCAACAGCATGACGGTCCGCCTCCCTCGTCACGTGATCTCACAAGACGCCGACATTGATCTTACCATTGGAGGAGATTCGCATTGTCGTTTAGAGAGTAATGAAACCCACCTCTTCAAGTCCATTGTCCTCCACCCTGTCCAGTGCTCTTCTTCGCCCAAGCAGGTAAATTCAAACTATTATCAAGATTTTTTGAAGGATTAAAATGTTAATGTAGCATTGATTTTTTGTAGATTATTAATTCCAAAGCGGCCGGCCAGTTGCAGCATTATATTGAAAATGTGGTGAGTATCCGGCTTTGTATTGATCCATTAATTGGTCGACGAGTACTGATTGTGTATCGATTCCTTGTGATTAGGTGATCTTGAAAGATAAAAAGTCTGGCCAGCAGTATCCACTCAAGGTGTCATGTCCTTGGTTTAGCGAGGTAAAATTTTAGCCATCTTCTTATTTTCTTTTTGTACTTTTTAAATGTCCTATTTTTGGATCAATATTTGTATTTTTTCTACGTTGACAGCCGTTTCCTCCACCGACAGTGACATTTAAGTCGTCCATTGAATTCAAACTATTTCCAGACAAAAGTTTTAGGAATTCTTTCAATGGTCGAAGATCTGTGGAACCTGAAAGTACCATCTACGCACACATTACTTCACTCGAAAAAGGTGTGGTAAAAATAACGTTATTTTGAGTTATACTACTTATGAGTAATGCCGTATTTATTTATTAATTTCTATGTATATTTATATACCTTATTCGAATTAGTATCTAATATATTACTAATTTTCAACATTTATTGATAACATTCTTTACAAGTTTTCCCTAATTACGAACCTATGTTGCTCAATTTATGATAACATTTGATATTACGTATGTGTATGTGTTTATCGTTTACTTTCGTTCTACAGCCACCAATATCCTCTTACAAGACTGCTTCATTTCGAGCTCTGCAAAGGGTTCCTTGGACAACGAGAGTCGAGCCAAGACCATGTTTTTGATCAGGAAGGGCTGTAAGGCCAAGAATTCATCATCGGATTTTCATTGGTTGTCCAACACGAAGGAACAGCAACGCGAATATCGATTCAGCTTTGTTCCCCCTTGGAGCTTTGTCTCCCTTTTGCCGAAACCCTATTTCCACCTCCACTGTTTTGTAATAAAGTGCAAGGGCAGCGGGGACATTCACGTAAGTTGACTCCGTATTAATGGACCCTTGTCTAAGCCTGGTCACACTAATTGCTGGTGTCTCTTCAGTGTGTGGCCAATCAAAACGCTCTCTGCAGCCTGCAAACGCGCTCCGAACCCACATCGCTGATTTCAAAGCATCTCCAAGTGAACCAGCGACCCCTGACAACCAAGCCCAACATCATCTCGCAGTCCACCCCCGGGCTCACCTTCCCCGCTGTCTTCGGCATCGCGTGTGCAGCCTTCCTCCTTGGCGTGCTCTCTTCACTGGCCCTCTGGATCATCCACCGTCGCATCCACCCGGCAAAGCATCGGCAACACCAACACCACCACCGAACGAGACGGTCCCTACACCACCACATCGACGCCTGCAGCCCTCGAATACCCCTGCACATAGCCAGCAAAGCCGGGCCCCCCCAGCCCCCCGAATGCTCCTGTCTCGAGTGCAGTAGCGGCTCCACTCCGTGCTCCCAGAAGCCACTGTGTAACCCAAGATGAGGTGCACGACTACTGGAGCTCCACTCCACTCCACTTCTCAGGGTATATCTGTACATTATTAGACCGACCTATCTACCTCCAACACCACAGGAAAGCGCCTCTCTCCTCCTCTACTCCTAAAAGGTATCTCATCTTCATTTTTTCTATCCCTGTTTTATTATTTCTATTTTTGTGCTTACACTGACACTGCCTCTATCTATCTAAATCCAAAAATGTATCGTACCAGAGGTTCTAATTATTTGTTGGCAATTGACACTCAGGATATCTTTGCGATTCAGGTTTTCTCTGCACTTACCCACCCCCCTCCCTTCTCTTCTCTCTATCGCTTAACTACCTCAGTGCAACAATAGAGGCAATAGAACAATCTAGTCTATACTTAAGGAGCAAACTGCCTACCTCAAAACACAGGTCATCACTCAATCTTCTATCTATCTATCTTCTATCCATTGTATGATATCTATCTGTACGTGACCCCAATTCTACCAGTTTCCATGTGTGCATCCATCCGATCAGGTTTAACCCACTTTAGTAACTGTATAATCAAGTAACATGTGGCTCTTACTTTATGTTGCCAATTGTGAAGTTCAGGGATTAATTATTATTTCTTTGTAATAAATCACTCTTTGCTATTATATTCTTTATTGCTTATTTAAGACTATCGTTACTAACTTTGTGATATTCAAAGCTACATTATTATTATTATCTCTATGTATATACTTATTATTATTATTATTTCGAATTGTCGGCCGTCGTGTCAGCAATGAATAATGAACTCTTTTATTATGTTCACTACCTCAAAGTTCAGGGAATACCCCCACACAACAACCAGCAAGCAATCCTTTGGTCTATTACAGACTTGTTATTCAACTTTAGTTATCTAATTAATATGCAGATATTCTCTTTTTAACTGGGCCGTTTACTGACGTGCGTTTTTTAAATGATCGTGTTAAGATTAACATTGATTTTGTTTTGCACCCTAGCTACCTCAACTTTTGATACGTCAGTTAACTGTTTTGTATTGTGACACTCGCCTGGTATTTTCAGTCAATCACATGATTGGTTCAGATATGAATGTAGCCAGTGTTACCATATTGATTATAGTATATTTAAAAGGAAGCATTCCAATGTAGATCTCAAATGGGCAGTCGCCACGATACGAAACAGTTAATTGGTCGAATCGCTTATATTAATTACTTGTACATTCTCTTGAATTATCTCCGTTGAATCTGCTGTCGACTTTTGCAGATATTTCGATGTATTTCATATCCTATTATTCTCAATGTATATTATTAGTACACCACTACTATAATGTATCATTCTATCGTTTTAGTTCTACCAAATCGATTATTGATTTTATCGTTTTGTACATTATGAACCGTCTTCTCCTTTACTCTCAGGTGAAATCAAGTTGCTTTTATTTTTCAAACAAATGAATCCAGGTTGCTTTGGTTTTGTATGTAATTGGAACCTATTACTTAGTTTTTTGTATTATGTTCCTTCACAATCAAGAGCTTTATTCGGAACCCTCAAAAGAACACTCTTATTCGCGCTTGAAACTATCGATTAATTTACTTATTGATTTAAATTATTGATTAGGACTTCTTGTTATCTCATTAAAATGTTTTTAGTTGAATAATATCCAGTTTTTAGAGAATATCTATGCTTTCTAATTATTTTAATATTACCATGCATTTTATGAAGTCGCACTTTTGAGGGTTTCTTTCTTCATCATTGTAAATTATTTCATTGTGTTCACTCAATTGAGTGGGCGACACATTTATTAGCAATTTGTGTGTTATATAGCTTTGTAAAGAGCAGTAAATAATAATAGACACAAACTATTTTATTGTATACAACTAACAAATTTATGATTGTACATTTGTATCAGTGCACTGAGAATACATATAATTTTATTGTCTTATTAAGAATGTTTTTCTGTTTTTTTCATTATTAATGAATATTTTAAGGATTTTATATTTTCCTAACGGTAAATGTATTGATCTAAATGGGGATTTGTTGCCGCTAAATTCTATATAAATATGGATGAGTAAGAAGTAAAATATAGCATCAATTTATTGATTAATCTATGCTGTGAGGTGTAAGCTTACGTGGGACTGGAAATTACAATTCATTATTCTTCTTTCGTAATGCAATTTAAGATGTCGCAATAGTATATTCATTAATTAGCTTGATTTTGGAAAAATAGTTCTTTCGTCGAATGAAATTAAAATAGTGGCTGAATGACGCAGCATTTCTGAATAATTTTCTAAATTTACATATTTTTAATTAATTTTAGAATTTCAACGATGTATTTAACAGATCGATTCTTGATTACGTCTTAGAATCTTCAACATTTACTTTTTTCATAAACAATTGCACTTAGTTTTCTTACGGTAACTTAAACTAGTAAAGATTAGAAATTACAATAAAGCACTTGTTTAAAATGATACCGTTTTATTTTATAATACGTAATTAAAATTATTGATAATATTTTTGTATCCGATAATTTTGCATACTTCATAATTTAATAAATTTTCGTGATCGCATTAAAGTTTTTATCTACCTTACTACTTGATTATTACAAGTAGTATAATTAATATTTTACAATGTATTAATTATAAACAAAAAAAATTATTTAAATGATTCTATTTTGAATAAATTTATATTATTTTGTAATGTTTTGATAAAAAATGTAGAAATCAAATATTTCAATAATATTTACCCAAAAACGTTACGCCCCCGGGTGGGCTCGAACCACCAACCTTTCGGTTAACAGCCGAACGCGCTAGCCGATTGCGCCACGGAGGCTACTGTCATCGATGAGACAAATAATTATTTTTATAAAACTAAAATTAAACTAACTATAATATAATAAAAGGAGACTATTAATTTTCCAAAATTTCGTCGCCTTCATAAATATATTGTCACTTTTTTACTTTTAGAATTATGAATATCCTCCAAATTTCCACAAAATTACGCAAATAACAACCAATTTATTATTAATTCCTAAAATACGTTTCGTAGTATTTTAATTTTTTGGATTTTATAGGATTTTTTCTAGGAAAGGATAAAAGAATATAGGTATCTATTGTAAAATTATATGGGTATCGTAATAGCAAACATTTAAAGTATATAATATAAATTGGATATTTAGTAAGCCTTGAACCGATTTACAATCTTTACAACATCTGTCCACAATATTCCTCATCAACTTGGAGGGTTATAAATGTTTCTAAAAATATGGACATTTTATTACAACCTATATAATTTATAAGAAATTACCTAATAAATTAATCATATTTTTTTAATTTTGCGGAAAAAACTATTTAAAAAATAGTAGAAGTACTTAATTATTTATAGACAAAATGTTTTTGATATGATGATATCTTAATTGGATTCTGCACTATAAATGTGTGGTTATATAATATAACATTACAAACAAGACAAAGGAAATGGCCGGATCGCGAGTAACCCGCACAGAATAAGGTTCCGCTTACAGAATAAAAATGTCATGTGATGTGTATTTTTCAGTTATTCTATGATGGGTGTAAGAATTTCGGTATGCAACCTATATAATGGGTTAGTACTGCCCCAAAGAATTCTTCTCAAATAGGTACTATTCAAATTTCTAGTTTTAACAAATATATGCGAGCGTTAATGGGCCAAGAACATCTCAGGAACGACGCTGATTATTATGATAAAGAGATTGATTTAAATGAGGTGGGGGTATAATTAATACACTCACATCCTCAGTTTTGGCTTTAATCGCCATAGCTACCTACTGCATATCTGTTGCGTAAAACAAAACATTATAAACGCATTAAATTTGTGTCTTTGGAAATGGCGCCCTGAATTATAAAAAATAAAATGATATTTATTTTCTAATTAGATAAATGTTAGGTCAACTGTCGACGAACTCATAGCTTTAAGTTGATTAATAGTATTCATTTCTGTTTAAATAAAACAACTTGTGTATCAAATCGTTAACAATAATGGTAAAACATAACATTAAGAAAGCTTATCAGGACCCACTGGGGAATACGCCCCCAGACCTCCCAAAATCGGTTAACGACTGTTCCGAATAACATGTCTATAATTATCGGTGATTAATTTTCAACTCCTTACATAAAAAAGTAGCATAAGATATCGTCATATTTTCTAACATTTAAAACAAGTATAATAATTTAATACTAACCCAACCAGCTGGGTATACAATTGTTATTTATAAACAGACACGAAAATGTATTAAAAATAGTAATTGTATATCTTAACATTTGCTTTCATTTCAATTTGTGAAAAACCTTTATATTATGGTACTCGAGTACCTTAGTAAACTATGGTACGTAGAATCTTTGTTAATTTGTCTTTCAAGAATGGAAAAAATCTCATATTTGTCATTATTCACCCTTTCTAAGTCATGTAATAGAATTTAAAATTTCTATTTAATGTTTATTGTTGTCCAATAAAAAAAGAGTACTAAAACAAGTCAATATGTTATGAATATGAAACCCTTTATTATTAAAACTTTTATACAATATAACAACTGCGAAATAATAAACTGGATATCAATAGTTCGAAATTGTCTGAAATAACACATACAAACTGTTGTAATAGTATACAATCACTAATTTTCAACTATTGAGTTTCCATAGCTTCATCGGACAATTTAACATCTCGAATAATTCTAGTTGACACAATGTCATACTCGACTTTATGGACATGCTTACTAAGAGTTGCAGTTGTACCTTCGGGGAATCTGTACATTGCTTGTCTAAAATAAATAATGGAAATGTTTATTTAATTATGTCATATACTACTTTATAATAAAACAGTAGTACAGCAGTAGATGTATGTAATATTATCCAACATAAAGAAACAATATAATTCCAAATGCATACTAGCAGTAACTACTCACCGGACACCCTTTTTATTAGCAACATCGTAAGGTCGTTTATATTCTACGCCATCCTTGGTTATAATGCAAAGGTCTACATTGCTACCTGACCCCATGTCATTGAAAATACCAGAAGCAATGGCATCTCGAACCAACTTCATGGCTTCTTTTTTCTGTAAAAATATGATTAATTAAAGGATATTTTAAGATGATATCATTATAAATTCCAGATATCACAACTAATACTGGATTAAAGAATACAAATTTCCAACAAAAGTAATTTTGTAAGATATAGTCACTGAATAGAATACGAATTAATCATTGAATGTTAGCTTAGAAGACCATTTACCTCCATATTAAACTTGTACCCTGCCTCAAAGACAGACATAGCAGCCATTGAGCCACTGCCCATCGTTACATAGGGCAGCTTGTCAGTAGAACCGTGAGGATGAATGCTGTAGAGGTGAGGACCAGTGGCATCTACTCCCCCTAGGATAAGAGCAGCACCAATGTGTCCTTGGTAGCGGAAGAGCATCTGCTTGAGAAGACGATTAGCAGCAGCGACACGAGGTGAACGACCAAGGTTGAATCGATGCAGTTCAATTTGTGCTGATATGTTCCTCGTGGTCATCTCAGTATCGGCAGCGGTACCAGCCCCACAGCAACTGGTGACATATTCAGACAGAGTTTTGTTATTGCAAATATGGAGAGACAATGGATTAGATAATGAAGAGTTTACTTACTACATGTTGTCTGATATGTAATGAATCTTACTACAGTTCTTCTCGGCCACAATGTTCCCTTCAGTGGCCCTAGTGTCTGCACCAAGAATAACCCCATCCTAAATATGTATTATGGTGAATTTATGGACAAATTTATTCATATATCAAACAATCATTCGAAAATGAAATAGTATTTAAAAGTGTTGACCTACCTTAAACACTATGCCTACAATAGTTGTCCCAGTCTTTACAGCTTTTGGAACTGTGTAACCTTTGCCTTCTAGAAATTTGTTTCTGAAATAAGAAAATAATACAATTGTGTATTCATACTATAATAAAACAACAGGATGGAGAAAAAAGTAAAGTAGTACAGATCGACTTTATTAATTCGGTACAAAGTTTTGGGTTTCCTGGGATGGAGTTTATGGGAAACCTCATAAATAATTTTTCAATTATGCAATATTTACATTCAGTTGTATTTTAAATAACAACAACACAATTATTATTATACAATGTAATGAAATTCAAGGGTTCTCAAGGGGCATGCAAACCTTGTATACAAAACTTTATTTATCAATAGTACTTATCTCAAAAGAACAATATCACTGAGAATCAAGGTTTAATCATGGAAGAAAAAATTGGTGGTTTATTATTTTTTTATACATTGACTAAAATATTATAAGTTATTTACATTTTAATAAAAACAGAATTTTATAAAATTCATATTTAGTATTATAATTATAAAGAACAATGAAATTAAATTCATCAACTGAATTTATCAATATTAGATTATTTATAAAGACTGTATTAATTACCACATATAATATTGCATATCAATTTTAATTACGCAAAGCACTATGCAAACAAATATTGATTGTTAATTTATAAACATGTACAGCTATAGTATGTTTGCACTGTCTCTCTGTAGGTGACAAATTGCATTCACCCAACAAATACCATCCTCATTGGATGGATCGCATTCTATTAGCAAGAATGCAATTTGTTGGACAGATTGGGATATTTTAAAAAGAATATAATTTGTCAGGTGACACAGTTAGTCCCCAACATCTCTCATCCCATTCTTGCAGCTATAATAAGAATACAGCTGAATTCATTATTCAGCATGGCTATAAACACTAGAGATGGAAGCATTACACTGCTGAATAAGCCACTTTGATGTACACAAAATAAGGGCTGTCTGATTGCCTGTGGATAGGTAGATCTTCTACTATGTGTGCCTATATATAAAGTGGAAAAAATACATGGGAAAGCAGGCAAGGGAATGGCTGATCACAAAATATTCAGAAGTTTGTTTTAGGGCCCACTGCAGTTATAAAGTGAGGTTACAACTGCCAAATTAAAAAAATATTGCTCCAGTATAATAAAAATTGCATGTATATGATATCACATGGTTGTTTTATCATATCATGTACTCATATTATATAAATATTTTTAAAAACAATAAAATAGTAAGAATTCAAGTTTTCCACTTTTTTGTACAATAAGTAAATAAAGAGATAACTTTTGGAACAAAACAATTAGAATTAAAAATAATATTATGAATAAAAATGGACAAATATTAAACAAAACTGTATATCTAATTACAACACGCATGATTTTGGAGGTATTTAAAAAATACGGAAATTATTTGCGAGCAAAGCAAGCAAATGTTTTTAATGGGGGTCGAGGGGGCAAAGCCCCCTGATTTTTTTTTGCAATATCAATGAGAAAATATTGAAATATGTACAATCTTGTGAACTTATCGCAGGTGACAACAACAACCATATTTTAGCAAACCAATAATGCCTATATAAACAAGCTATAAATTTATATTATATATCATTTAAAAGATATTTTCACAAACTTTTAATGTTGATAACCCTCACCCCCCATGACATTGAATTTTATTACAGTTTTGGATGATTCTGAAAAATGATCCATTTGACCTAAAAAAAAATATGGAAAATATGGGAAAAAAACCATGCCTGTTACAAACAATCACATATTATAACTATGTGACAAAGTATTTACATACAATATATACTTTTTATACCCTCCCCCTTTATAATTTTTCATTGGTTATGATTTCCCTTCAGGAGTCACTTAAAGACTTAAAATGCCTGGAAAAGTGGTAACAAAATCCTTATTTTGGGCACTGCTACCATTACAATCTTAAAATTAGCAAATGGCTTCTGGGAACAATTTGCCCACAACAAGAAGATGACAATGGTGATACCATAATAAAATACAGAAAACTAAATCTATATACATGCTCACTTACTAACCTAATAAAGCCAAAACAATTTCCTATGGGGTTATTTTTAACTGGTGAAATAGTCAATGCTTCCAGAGTAAATTTTGAAAATAAAAATAATGCAGTTAATATATGTTATTTTTTTTCATTTTATGGTAAGAGAGGTACTAAAAGATAATTGAAAAATATATTTTGTAATTTTTTTTCTTTATTTATTTAATATTTTGGCATAAAATTAAAAACTCCAGTGTAATAAACTCATTGAGCAGATAGGCCAACTGGCAACATACCATATAAGCTGAAATGTTTTGAAGCTATAAGGTTTGAAATTAATCTTAATAGTCTCTAAGACTTGATTATCTTCAATAATTGGAAAATTGAAAATTCCTATTCATGCAATAAAATTCACATATATTTCCTGGAATATTTTGATTAAATTTGAAATTTTCATATAATTTATGTATAAATGTGAATTTCATATACCCATTGAGATCCTGTGTTATGTAAGATTAAATCAAACATAAGAAAAATATAATAATAATCACAAAACATTATTATGATAAGTAATAAGGTACAAAAAAATATTTATTTTAATACATTTATAAAAAACATATAAAAAAGCAGCTATTATAAAAAAATGCAGCACTGAATAGTTCTATGGGAGCCATTCTATGCAGGACTTTTCTATGGCAATTATTGCACTTAGAGACCAATTTTATATATAAACAGATAATAATTGTCTACAATATTATGAATATAATTGATATGGTTTTAGGTAGTTTAATTCTAGTGATAAAAAATGTATAATTTAGAAATTATATAAATATATATATGTACTATTTTAATACATATATAAGGGTATTGTGACTGATAATTATTGGTCTTATTATAATACAGTCTACTCTGGCTAATTGGAACAAGTAAAATCTCAACATTTTTGTTCAAATTAGACAAGAAATGATTTTTAATGGCTCCTATAAGGTGTAAGATTATGTATGTTAGATCTTGGAAACAATATAAAATGGTTGCCTTATATAACTCTTGTTCAGTATAATAGATAATTATTGAGATTCACACATTATAGATTTTACATTTTAATTGACCAAGACTTGACTGGGGTAATAGTCACTTTGAAAATATACTAAGTAAATTATATTTTATAAAATTATACAAGCAAAATTCAAATTACTATGGTGTATGGTAAATTCAAATGAAAGACTATAAACTAACATAAATTAGTTTACATTAAAGCAAGGATAAACCGAATATAAATATATGTATTAACATCATATATACATTATCATAGAATATTTTACAATAAATGAAGATGTTTACTACATTTTAAATTTAATCTTAGGTTAAATATATTAGAAAAAACAACTATAATGATTTAGCATTTAATTCATATAATAATAAATTTTCAGAAATTACCTTTGACAATTTTCAAAAGAAAATCCTCCTTCAGATCGATCTGCGACAAGTGATGAAGACATTAGAATCAAATAATGATAAAGCAAAATATGAAAATTTTAAATATTTTATAACGAATCATTTAACATTCGCTTAAAGAGAGTTTTAAAAAAACAACCTAACAATAATAGTTTATTCCGAAATAACGTTGCGCAGGAGCGGGTAATGGTTGTTTGTTTCTGCGAAACGAGGCTGGTGGGGCTTATATGCCGTTTCGTTGAGTTAATATGTTTCATTTAATATAATAAGATTTTGATTAGCTTCAGTTGCTGATTGAAAAGTCTGTGCAACTATGTCAACAGCTAGCTGTATTTATATTAATTTAAATTGAAGAAATATTACAGTAGCTTTTTGTGTCAAAAAAGCATGTAACAATTGGCATTCCATATAAATGTAATATTTTTTAATGCTACACTTTAGGGACTGTTCTGAAATAGCGTCACACTTAATTTAGAGAATTTTAAAACTCCCCTCCCCCCGTTGTCAGACTTCGTCACAAAATTAGACACCTCCTCCAAATTGACGTCACATTTAATCATACCCCTCCTAATTGGATAATGTTTTTGTTGAAAGGAAAACAAATAGTTACACTATGGAATTGTATTTTGTAAAATTATTAAAAAGCTAAATATTCCAATTCTAGTGAGTATAAAAACACTATTTTAAAATTTATGTGATTTCAAAGTAAAAACAAATTTTACATGATTGCAAAACAAGCTACTATATACTTTCAAATAATTAGCTTAACCTTTTGATTAATAACATTTATTAAGGAATTTATATTCCATCTATTATAGTTTCCTAATTCTTATTATGCACCTAAAGACCTGAAAAAAAGACCCATCCCCCGTACATTTGTCGCATTTTTCACGAACTCCTCCTCCCCACTTCAAGTGTGACGACATTTTAGAACAGCCTCTTATGCTTGAAAATGGGGTGTCATGCAAATCCAGGATAACGGAAAAAGTCATAAGTGTAGTCGCGGCTTTATAATTCCCCAAATTTAGATATTAAGACTGCCCGCGCGTATGGCGGACCAGGGTGTTCAAGCATGGTATCACCCTTAAATGTTTGTAATCACTATAAGTTGACTACATCGAGTGATTGTTGGTTTAATTATAATACAATTTAAAACATTGACAATTTGCCAGAATTGTAAATAAAAGCAACATTTAAATTGTTTAATTATTAATTGTATTTATAAATAAATAGTCCCAGAAACGTGTTCGTTAATATCATTGAAATTAAAACAAATGACAAGACCGCTAAAAAACAATTGAACCAAAATTTACTCCGTAAAAATTGAGGAAAAACAAGAATTTATGCTGTGTAATATCATGAACGGTATTGAATTCGTTTATGTATAGACAAGAACAGATAATTTTACACATTAAAAATAATATACGCTGAATCACGTGACAGCCAACTGAATACCCAGATCAAAAAGTACCTTACAAGTAAGTGCGCCTATAATATATTAATTTGAATTACAATACACATCCTATTAAATTATTTACACTAATTAGAAAAGAAGTGAAATAAGCGAGGCTCATAATAAACCGCAGTCAATAATCAATAAATAAGAAATCAATACCAAAAGTATAAACTAAAAACTTAATCAATAAAATAAGAGATACGAATTACCTATTCGTAACTGGACACAAATGTTGAAGAAATCAATGAAAGAAAACATGGGCTCCAAAATGATTAAAGAAATGGTAGGGTACTAGAAATTTCACGAGTCTCTCAAATTATTGAATGCAGGCACGCTTTTGTGGAGTAGAGGGGGGGGGGCTGAGTATGACTCATCACCAATCACCCCAATCATTGTCGCCAGCACTCTTCTTATCCACACGACTTTGAGGAGCGCTCCAACTATCCCAGGAATTATCTTCTGATTTGCGTGGAACGACCTTCTTCTTGACAACCTTCGAATCGGAGTTCTGTTTCGCCGAAGCAGCTTTATTGGTCGGTTTAACAGGAGCCGGCTGCGAGGAGAAATCCTCAAAGAAATTGTCCACGTTCCAGTCGTTAGTGGTCGCTTTTTGATTGGTCGCCTCCGTGTGAGACGCGGGCATCTCGATACTCCCCCAATCATCGTCATCATTATCGATCCAATCGTCTTTGGTGGCTGGTGGCGCATCCCAATCGTAGGAGCTGGAATGTTGGTGCTCTGTGTCCTCGACAAAGTCTGAAGAAAGGGAGGTCTTGCGTCCTGTTGGTTGACTGTTGAGGGAGAAAGGGTCATCATTGGGCGCAGGAGAGGGATCTTCTTTCACTAAGAAAGAGAGGCAGAGGGATCAATCAATGGTGGTGCTCCCCTGTCATAAATTATTAACGCTCGAGAGAAAGTAGGTAATTTCTGAATAAAAGAACTGCTATTTTACAACCATAGAGCAAGTGTCAAAATGTCAATGTTACCAAAATGATGCAGTGTTATTTCCTTTTAGTAATTTTTGCAGTGATGAAAGTGAAGATGTTGATACTGAACTACGCTTCAGCTTTGCAGCATCCTCTGCCGATTTGTACAATGCGCGTTCGATAGCATTCTTATTCCAAACAAATGCTCAAGAATTTTCTAGAATTGGTAAAAAGACCCAAATCTTGTTTTTAAAACGGCAAATTTGTAGCTAGTTTTGAATAGAAGCCTCGGAGATTCAGAACAGAGATTCTATTATTGTCAAACGTCACACATACCCGCTGACTGAACAGCAATATTCACTTATAGAAAACGTTCACACCTGCAGCAATTAAATAACGCTGAGATGCGAATAATAACGCATAACGCTCAAAATCTGGGAAATAACACTGGGTGTTCCACCACTGCGACAACTCACCCTTTTTACCCTCCAGGGTCATCGGCGCTGACTTTTTGCTGGCTCCTAGCAGCGTCTTGGCGGGTGGTTTGTGCTCCTTGGTGCTCGTCTTGGGACTGTCGGCTGCCACAGACGTCTCCTGCTTCACGGAATCTTGGGCGGGTTGTTTGGAAGCCCGAGTGAACTTGGAGGACAGAGCCGAAACCGCCCAGTTGGTCCAGGTGACCGTGCCAGTTGTGTCGACAGTGTCGGTCGATGCTTCCTCAATGCTGTCCGGGTCTTCTGAAGCCTGGAGTAGGAGGTGCATTCAGCGTGTCACTTGAGGAAGGCTTATTGGCCTCATTAAAGGGACAAGACTCGAAATTGTGTTCGGAAATGCGGAGCGAGCTTGTGAGGAAGCTTTTTTGGATTTTAGACTTTAGAATGGATTTCCTGGTATCTCAGCCATAGCTTACGGACATTAAAGTATGCTTGAATCATGTGTTTTTACCATAGATCTACTATCTTTGTTTAAGTTGAACAAAATTGGTAATCTAGCTGATTGTTGTCACTTAGTATCGGTTTCTGTCGATCCTGACAAAACTTCAATATTATTAGTAATTACTGTAGTAATATTAAATTCAATAATTGTTTATATGTATCAATT
>JAUZNC010012029.1:14342-30123 GCA_034780395.1 Vannuccia rotundouncinata | reverse complement strand
ACCTTATCCAACACATAAATTTGAACATCACAGAAGTAGATAAACAATTTAAAAAAACAGAGAAAGGAATTTCCTTATTGATAATACAACTTTTAGCGTCCGTTCAAAAAGTTGTTAGTAGAGACAGAATGTTTAACTTAACCAACACGTTTTTTTCAAAACTGAAAATTATATCTGGGGATTTTTTGATTTCGATTAAAAACTATCCGAATAAAGTTAAACCATACATTCTTATTTTGTATAATTCAAGAATTCGAATATTTTTAGTACCGTCCGAACTTTTGCTATTTTTTGTTTTTGTTTTATCTTGTCATATGTTTCTCTTAATTTCTTTTCAGAAAAATCCATCTAATAAAAATGGTATTCAAACTATGAATTTCTATACTTTTACAGCGACGTATTTATTAAATTATAGCAATATATTTCTGCAAATCTTTTACATTTCATTATTTTTAATTTTTATAATTATGATTGTTCCTGCAGTTGTAATTGTAACAACTACTGCTGTTGGGGCTGTCCTAGAAACTGAAGTTTGCCGATATCTGATTACTCCAAAAGGGGAAAATATCACAGAAAAAACTCTCGATACATTTATAGCATCAAAGTGGGATATTTGGATGTTAGAGCTGAATTCTGCTTTAGGAGAAAACTATTCTTCAATTTTAAATATTAAGCCACCAGAAAATATTTATACTGCCATTAGCAGTCGTTGTTCAAACAAAAGTATTGGCTTATTTGATACCCTGAACCTCAGCAACTTTGTGAATGTAAGTGAAGTCTTAAAACTACCCATACTTCAAGATGTTCTCAATCAGGGTAGAACTATGGCTAAAACAGAAATAAGCGGATTAAAGTCAAGTGAGTTACTGCCTAAAGATATTCTGCAAATAATGAAACAAGCTAAAGATCTTACCAAATTATTTATCGACCATGGTGTCACAATAGAGGAACTTGACAAAGATTTGTTTATACTGAAAGATCCTCCAACATATTACAAAGAACTAAATGATTTTTTGAATATTTCAAAATCAAAGTTACCGAATAAACATAACAATTTAGAAAATGCGATGACCAAGGCAAAACATTTAGTCGACAGTATACCCGATTATAACAAATTACAATCAACTGTAAATCGACTTCGAGTCAACTTCAAGGTTCTTCAAGACACACGACATATGAGTCAAAATGTAGCAGACTTAAAAAAATCTTTTCTTGATGTTGAGAAAATTCTTGGGAACAGTTCCATAATGCTTGTTGCAGTTGATCCAGCATATAAAAAACTTTCTGACAATATTCTTACTTCATTAAAGACAATTATCGAGATTTATCTTGCTGACATGATACCACAACTGGCCCGTTGTCGGGAAATATATTTAACTTACACAACATTAACAAACAGTATATGTAGAAAATTTTCACCAAACTGGAATTTCTTTAATTCTATTTTGGCTGGGTCAATCATGATTCTAGAAATCGGTATTATACTGTGCTTGACTTTTATTTCAAAAATACTTTGTCGAAAAGAGTTTGTTTGATGTACACAACCTTAGAACTCAAAGAGTGATACACAAACCCAAATAGAGAATTGAGAACCTTCCGGGACAGATAATGAAAATTATTTACTGTAATGACTAAATTAAATAGACACTATGAATAGGTATATATGTATATATATATATTATACTATGATGTAAATTTACTGTACAACCCAGCTACTTTGTGAATGAAATTCTAATGTATATGCTTATAAACATTCATGATAATAAAAAACTATTTACATATAATTTAATTAACTACAGCAAAGACCTGACAAGTTACATTGATTGTTAACTAACAGTTTCAAAGATATATATAGTGAATAAAATACGAAATTTTTAAATAGTAATTTATGATTTGTAAGATAGAAATTTGCTCAGTAGAAATACATATTCACAAAGTTTTTAACACGTCAAGGAAATTTTGAAAAATGTATTTAACAACGGAGAGATTACAAGATTTGCAATCAGAATTGTATTTATGAACACTGACATAATTTGTACAAAAATATTTATTATTGAAACATCAACCATGTATATTTTTTAATGCTATACTCAGACAGTGTTTTATATTCTCATATAATATGATGTATATATAATGAACCAATTTTTATATAGTATATAAATATATGTATCCACTACTTTATAAGTAGTTTACAATATTAATGTAAAACTTTCTTCTAGTGAATTACGAGTTTATACGTTTGGTTCAGGATGATAAATTACGGATGAATTACACATTAGTTGAGTAAAAATTATGAATAATTTTCAAACGGACGAATGACGGATAATAATTACACATGAATTACCATAAATTGTGTTAGCTCTTATACGAAAATACTATCTGGTTTGAGCTATCTACGTTATCTAATAATCAGTTTATCTAATAGGGTGATGTGTAATAAAAATTGTGAAGGTATAGATATCTAATGTCTATTGTTATACCTGAACGCGGAGTTTGAAAATGTCAAAAATTTTGATAGAAATGAACGAATAGGATGTTCGAGGAGGAAGGAAACAGCATTATTTTTTTCAGACTGAGAGGCATTACAAAATTGGGGACAAAAAATGGATTACAATTAATTATACTTATAAATAATTGAATTGTGAAATTTTACGCGTATTAAAAATGATTTTCGTAATATATTATACTTACTTTTTTATAAACTGAATATTCCACATTAATTTTTTGAGTTGATTTGATTTGATTAAACAATATTTTTGATATAATTGTCCGTATTTAAAACAAAAATAAATACAAATACAAATTACGAATTTAATTATTTTGACTTCATGGAGTTTGAGACTAAATTTTATAGAATAAACGTTTTAAGTTAAATATTGGAGTTAATATTAAATAAATAAAAAGTGACAATAGAGTAAAAATAAATAATAATGATTACAATTTAATACAAAATTTAAATGAAGCACTTACAAACAAAATTAAAAAATAAGTACATTTTAAGTAAATAAGTACATTTTTTTACTAAGAAATATTTCACAATTTTGGATATGCAATATTCCCATTGAAACAAACGTCAATAAAATTGATTCAACCATAGAGTAACTTTTAACTTTTAATTCGTTGACGGTATTATTGCAGAGTATTTGCAGAGTTAAGGAATTTCAAATACTTATATATATATTATATTATATATATTTATATGTATATGTATATGTATATGAGCATTATATAAACAATAACAATAATTGTGTATTTGAGAAAATAAGAATCAAAAGTTTTAAAGAGTTACGTACTAGAAATACAAAATAGTGGGAGCATAGTGATATAAACAGAGGAAAATGGAAAAAGTGTTTGTTAGTAAAAAAAAGCAGTTTCGCTAAATAAAGGATACAAGATGCAAATAAGAAGATTAATATTATTAATGTCGAAAATTTGTAGAGAGCAGCCGCAGTTAGTCTATGATTGTTTTGTTTTCAAGGGCTATAGTGAACGAATGTAGCACTTTCTGAAACGTTGTGTTTCTTGAAGGTGGTTGTAAAAGGCGGCCATTTAATAGCCACGAGAAATTTCATTGAATATGATCACTGGCAGTGGCTTTGGTCATTTATTTTTCCTGGCAGCAAGCAGTTTTATGTCGATCGGAAAAGCAGGAAAAAGGTTGCATGAACATAGGTAGATGAATCGATGGACGCGTTTCGTTCTTTTACATACCGACCAATAAAGGGACCCGTACTCCAGTAAGCTGCAGATAACAGCAAAATAGATTGTTTTGAGTTGGTCCTTTATTGGACGCAGTATTCTGAACGCATTAATTTTCTTAGAGCCAGATTTTATTACATTACAGATATGAGAATTCCAGGTTAATTTGTCATTCAAAGTAAAACCAAGCAATTTTAAACATATTCTTATACAAAAACGGGCAACAGTTTATGAAATATTTATACACTGTAGATTATTTGTTTTCTAATTACTAACGACTTATTGATTTGTGACATCATTGCATCTGCAAAGTGTTGTGCATGGTAAGTTGATCTTCTGACAGGAACCCTTAGCTATTCACGTGGAAAAGGTCTACTGGTGTTGAACCTGTCAAGTTTGACATTAAGGACTCTACTAATATAAAATTAGTACCGCTGAAAACGCTGTTCTCTCACATGGAACAAAATGAAATTAAAAGTTTAAATCTTTGAAAAATTCCACGTGGATGGGACATGGGCGCGTGCGGAGTAGGAACTATTTTATGATATATGGTAAAAACTAATGAAAGGTCATTTCAATGATAATGGCGAAATATTTGTTTAATTAGAGTAGATAATAGTACAATAAAATTATTCATATCTTATTTAGTATTAATAGTCATTAAAATAATTAAAATCCATTAATGTCTGGCTAAAAATCAAAGTATTTGTAAAAATCAAAAAATATTCCGAAGCTATCGATAACTGAATTACCCATGTTTTTAATAGTAAAATCCAATTCTCCATATGCAACATTAAGTATTATTAGCCATTAAAATTATGGAAATCACTGGATGTTTTGGTAAAAGTCTCAGAATTGGTAAAAATCAAAAGTACCAACCAGTTATCGAAAACTATAATTAATCCCATTTTTAATTGTAAAATTGAATTCTCCTTGATATGCAATTTAGAACATTAGTCAATAAAATTATTGAAATTTGTTAATGTCTTGATAAAAATCAATAAGTGTTTGTTAGGTATCGATAACTGTATTTAATCAAGTTATTTATAGTAAAATCGAATTCTTCATATGTAAATCACATAGTACTATTCGCAATTAAAATTATGGAAATCCGTTACTGTATAGCCAAAATCAAAGTAATCGAATACCGCATCGCGTTTAACTACACTACACAAATTTGAATTCACCGCCAAAAATGTTTAATTCCTGGGAAAATTTAAAATGCAGAGGTTATAATTTAATAGAGAAAAGAGAAAAACTGTCATTAACTCCAATAGCATCCAATAGGTTATATTAAGTCAGATTTTGTCATGACTATTTTTAGAACCGCGGGAATTTTGGAGCTCATTAATTTAAAAGTGCTAATTAAGTCCTTTCCTCTGCATTAATCGCTTTTAAAAATTTGATTTAATTTTGACTAGGAACCAAATAGCGGGTGTGAAAATTTTTCCGACTTAATCCATAGGATTAATTTTAACTCTGAATTAACTAGACTTCTATTAAATGAGAATTTAACTCGTAAAAGTGCGCAAAAAGTTTAACATGCAAATGTGCGGAAAATAATTTTAGCGGAGTAGGGGGGGGTAATCTTAGTTTTAACAAAAGGTATTTTGTTTGGGGTAGACCTCCGCCTTACATACTACTAGGACTATTATTAGGAAAAACAGTAAAACCCGGAGCTGCAAATAACTTTGATTGACCCAATTGTTTTTTGTTAATCAGCTCGTCAAGGGTACCTGAAAATTAGAGAAAGATTTATATACTACAAAAGTATAGGAGATTACATTATTATTAAACTATGTTTGGAATTGTTATTCATTTGTATAGATTTTGTGTTGCCAAAAAATATTGATCAAATATTTAATCTAACATCATGTTAAAAGAAGATTTATTTTTCACACTATAAATAGAAAAATCTTAATTGATTATTTAAAAATATTACTTTACATGAAATTGCAAGCCATTATCAAAAAGTATTTGACCTCGGATGTGTCTTTTAGCTATCTGTGGACGACCGCCATCGTTGTCTACGCAGAAATCCTGCTGGGATTAAGGACGAACGTCTGGAAGAATTTCCCATCTCTCATCTGCTATATATACGACGTTGTAAAGCATTCAGAATGGATCTTGCAATTTCAACACGATTGCGTTTATCTTCAGTCAAAAATTGTGGAACCCAGTATCCACACAGGCACTATTTGTGAAGACTGTTACTCAAAATTCGTTGATCTCCCAATTTAAGCACAAATTATTGATTTGTAATGCTCAATTCCATTTTCATCTTTGATTTTCTATTGTATATATCAGACTATAGATATCTACTGCAGAAATTCATTCAATGTTTCTAAAAATATTTTATCTATGTCAGTCCGTAGATATTCAATTTTATAAAAAATTTGCGAACCAGCTATAATACTAATATTTAACTAAGTAATATTTTAATTTATACTTTATATTTCATGTATTCTTTTGTAAATAAATGTTTTTATTACAAATTGCAACCAAACACCTATCTGAGTAGCAATAGAAATTGTGTTCGTAGATTTTGAGTGTAATCCAGATGGCTATAATTACGAATTCCCTTTTTATCAGTTTAATCTGATATGTACACAAATTATTACTGTATGAATATGTATTTAATAGTGGAATGGATTAGATGGAATATGTTGGTTTCATAATGATAGTAGAAATAAACAGTGATCTTCATAATTTTAATCGTAGCATAATAAAAGATTTGTAAATATAGTAAAAAAAAACTTTTTTTGATGAAATATCTATAATCCGGACGATTTTCGACACTTTTTGGTTGTCCGATTTAGAATAAATTTTCTGTACTTTATTTACTAATATTTATTTTCTAGTATATCCACTTTATTTTTAAATCAATAAATCTATTTTTTAAAAGTAAATTAATATCATTGAAGAAAATATAAACAAAAGTGGAAATCTAAAATTATTTTTTAAACAAAATTTGAAAATTAGAAATTTAAAATCGTACTTACTAGTATCTATTACCGGGAGTTATTTATAATAAAAATAAAGTTGTAGAAGTTATACGAAACATTTTCGTGATATATTTGAACAAATTAAACACAAGTTTTACAATAACTATATCAAAGTTTTGAGGCGTGGAACTTAATATTCATCGTGAAATCATGAACCTTTTTAATAATAAATAATAAGTGCAACAGACTATGAATTAGTATTATAAATTGTAGCATTAAAACTATTTGCGAAATTGAAATTAAAAGTAACTGGTTTTGCTAAACTTTGAATTTGTGAGAGGAATTGTCCAAAATGGCAGAACATTTGGCGACAAGTATATTAGAAGTTTTCTTATAGCATCGTTCTCCTGAAACTTTTCGATGGTCGGTTCGTTCCATAATGAGTTGTTCAACAACTTTAGCTCTCAAACTATCTGTTTCTTTTTTAATTTTGGTTATTGATGCACAAGGTTTGAACCAATTTTGGATAGACATTTTCTCCCAATAATTGTTTAATGATACATTCAGATTATTTACTGGGTATTTGGCTCGTTAGTGGTTGCAAAATAGACTACTTCTTTTGGAATAAAATCTAATTAAATTTTCTATAATCCAATAAACCTGAGTAAGCCATAATAATTATTAAATTTATATTTTTCATAAAATTGGATAATATTTTTTGGATGAATTTGAATATATACTATCGATGACTGAAAATAACTCCCGGAAAATAATAAGCCACAATAAATGTTAAAATTTATATATTTCATAAATTTTCGGGAGTCATTTTTAATAACTCACAGAAAAATAAATATGTGTTAGATGAGACAATCCATAAATTTACGGCAGTTATTAATTTCAAATTATAGTAAGCCTTTCGGCGTTCGGGATTTAATAACATAACCCCCTAAAATGTATCCATTATCATGATTTATGATTTAATAACATAACCCCCTAAAATGTATCCATTATTATGATTTCATGATTATCATGTATCTTAAACATGATTTCTTTACGAAGAAAATTTAAAATAATCAAAACAATTACAGAAGGAATCAATTTGTCAAATAGTCAAAATGGTTGCGTCGTTGTCATTTCCTGTCTAGGAAAATTGGGGTTGTCAATTTCTATATTATCCATATCCATGTACTTGTTCTTTTCACTTTCACAAGAACAATTCAACCGGAAGAGATTACCGCCGTACAAATACAGAATCATGACGGCAACGAAAGCTCCCAGGGCAAGTCCAGCCGCCACATCAGTCCAGTGATGTTTGAAGTCAGAAATTCGTGTCAAACCCACATAGAAGGCGAGATTAAGAAGGGCCCCATTGAACAGAAATACAGGCATTCTTAGAGCGGACCAGGGCCGCAGTCTGTAGATCAAGTAAAGCCCCAAATAAACCACCGGAAACATAGCGAAGGACGCATGCCCCGAAGGAAACGAGCGACGGGCAGCGTCAATTGCATGGAGGTCTTTTCCCATGCAAATATTGTCGACGATGTATCCTAGTGTGGAGTTTAATATACTGGTATCGGGCTGACACACGGTTAGAAAATGGGGGCGCAGACGACCCACTGCCATTTTGGGAATATCAGTTGATATTTCGGTGTAGGCCAGACCAACCCAAAGCATGCCCAAGTATCGATAAAGAGTTACAAAAACACCAGGAAGGGTATGCGAATCATTGATAACAATTGGGGAAGCCTGGTGAACTTTATCCGCCAGCGTGTAAATGCACAATTCAACAATGAAGATAACGATCGATGGTCCAACAGTAGCAATCTCAATAAGTTCATAAAAATCGATGCTTCCTTTCTTATATGGATACTGTATGGTTTCATCATCGAGAAAGTATCCCCTTTGAAATGGATAACCATAATTGTTGATTAATACGCAACTTAAGCTAATAAGTGCAAGCACCAAAATGTCAGAAAATATACGACATCCAATCAAGCGAATCGTCATTTCAGCTGGAACTGTAGACGTGAATTGTCTATATTATACTGATATGATGCAATCTATAAAGTATAAATCAGGGAACAGAATGTAATAACAAACCAATATACTTTTGCACCTTTGACCTCTTTTTTAGATATAATCTATTTTATAATATTTATCTTTGAGTGTATGATAAAATGTGTTGAGTACATAGTATATACTAACCTATAGAACGTAAATTATTTACGCAAACATCTAAAATACTATTCGATAAAGGTTTCTCTTTTAGAAGTAGGTTACATGTGTCTGTCAATCGTAAACGTTTTGCAGATAAATAGCATTATAGTAAAGTAAATATTTTTTTAATAATTAGTGAGTATCGTAAGGATGTTCATTATAATTAAGTAATTGAAACTCTTAAATCATTAAAAAATACTCCACATTTTAAAATCCCTAATAAAAGATAACAAAGTTTTATTTAATCTAATCTATTTTATTGAAATTTTTATGAATATATAGGGTAAATTTAATGCAATTAAAAACTTACACATAATTACAGGTGATAATGGGACTACAAGTTAAATCTGATTACTGATAATTTTATATAACACTTTAATTGCGTTTCGTATATATTATATTATTTATAGTGTTAAATTAAATGAGCTGTGGACTATATTTTAATGTACATATATTTCACAGTATTCATCCCATAACATTCAATTGAATATTTAAATGAAATAATTTCTCCTGTATAGAATAGACGATGATGATAGACGGGGCACTTAGGGTACTTGTGATATAGTATCACCATCTATATATACTTTTATTTCAAATTATCTTACCCGTTGCTAGGTGCAACCGTATCATGCACAGTTACTGTCTTAATGGCATTATATGTGTATAAATCAAGGGGATATTATGATACGATTCTTTGGGGAACGATGCTAGTGTATTTGTCTGTAATTTTTTCAAAACTATTTTATATATTAGAAAGATTTCACACATATTATATGTCATTATTTTATAATCTTAAAAGGCAGTCTCAAATAAATCAGATAAGAATGGCTTTTAAATATTTTAAATTTTAAATATTCCTAAATATAATTCCATAACATAAAAAAATTGTGTAAATCTAAAATAATTAAATTATATTAAATTTCTGTCTTTCACATTTTTTAAAGGAAGAATAACTATCATTTATATTAAGATCTTTTCTTACGATTATGACCTTTGGGGAGAGGTCAGAGGAGTCCAGAGGATGAAGTTTTGAGATGAAGTTCTTAGCACCTTTCATTCCCCCCCCCCCCAAAGGTATCATAACCTGCAACTCAACCGCTCCTTTACAAGCAGCAAGACCTATGTCGACTCACTACATTTGAATCAAAATTCGTAGACTGGTGTGACTATAACGAACATTAATACCCGGTTTTGTGGAAATCTACAAGAAACCTTCAGACATCACTTCTTGAGAAAAAGATTCTTACTTTAAATAGATGGTCTTCCAGAAGTCCATCTAACGATTGCACCCATCAACTTCATGCTGTAACTAACCCATCTTCCAAATGCAATTGCCTGCCCGGACCATGAGTCTTATAGACTTCAGTTTTGTTTTCATTTTCCAGTAATTTTTGGTAATCACATTCTTCTAATAAATCTTCCTTCTAGATATGAGACTTTTAAAAATCTTTTCATAGAATAATTTATTCAATATTTATAATAAAAAATCATTCTATCAGAAAATACAACAACATATTAGAGTATATAACCGAGAATTTATTATAATTATTTATGCTGTCGGTTAAGTGTTCGGAGAATTAGCAAAAAGTTATAGTTATAGACATAAATAATGCCCCCCCCTCTCTATAGATGAAATAAAACGTTTGGTTTATTCCGATAAAAGCTAGTTTTTGTCCTATTATAATATTCTATTCCAAAAAAATGTTTACATATATTGTTTATTAATTAATTAATTAACACAAAATTTATACTTTATTGTTTATGTATATGTTATTTAATCTAATTTAAAAATGCAACATTTCAATTTTCAAGGTTGCTTTATGGTTAAAGTGTTTTAGACTGAAAATATATTCAATTCTAAGCCTTAGCCTTTATTTTCAATTTCCATTCTCCATTTCCTTGGATCAATTCTTGACAAAATTAGTGCTTCAAAGACTTGCCTAAGGCCCTTGTGTTATTATAATTATAGACAAACGTGTCTTTAGATTCTGTTACGTGAGTAGTTTTTGCAAGTCTAATTATATGTGACTCTTTCAAAATATATTTTCATATTTATAAAATTTAAAAAATATATATTTCATTATTTTAAAATCTTTAGATTTTTAAATAAATCGGATTAAAATGGCTTTTTAATAGATTTAAAATATCCCTAGATATTTGTTTATGTGTTGAATATATATAATCTTTTCCGATGAAGCATTACAATCATAGAGTAAGGTTACTTTCCCTACTTACTCTGTGATATCAATAACATAAACCTTTATTTCGGTTATACAATAAAATATATAAAATTTCCAATTTTAACTTAATCCATGATTAACCGTTTCTTTTCGGTCTTAACAACATCAAATTAAATATTTGCAAAACCATTGATGTTTGTTTGACATTCAGAGATTTAATTTTTTTTTTATTTTATTACATTAACAAGGTTTTATTATATTTTTACAAATAATGAAATCTTAATATTATAAGTAAAGACCATAATCGCATAAAGAGTATCTGTGTTTTGTGGATGTAAAATATCCATATAATGTAAAAAATTAGTTTTTAACTGTAGCTTTTTCCAAAATTTTTCAAAAATTTATCTAACTTTAAATAATAAATCTATAGGGGGAGTCAGAAAGAAGTCTGAGTCATTTTTAATAGATATTTATTGTAACATTTTATCCAACAAAGAGGTTCCATATTTTACCAGAAGAAAGCAGGTCCTTTTTCCTGTTTCACCCCATTACAGTTTAAAGGCACTTCAAATCTTAAACGAAAATTTGACAAATCAGTGGATCGGGAGATGAGGATCTATCGAATGGCTTGCAAGGTCAATGGTCTAACTGCCTGCGACTGCTTGCTATGGTCTCACCTTCGTCAGAAAGTTTACACTCCGCAGGTACAATCTTTCCTTCTCTAAACAAACTGGATACAAAAATCGAGAATAACTGCCTGCTATCCCTCTCGATCTTTTTCGTCAAGCAAAGAAAGATTTTCCGAAGCGTGTTGAGAAATGATTTCAGAACAACGGCGGGTTATTCGAGGATTAAATGTACTTCATTTTAGGTTTGTTTTGAGTATTAATATTATTAAAAACAATTATACATTTAAATATGATTTAAGATCATAACTGCTTTAATTACATTTAAATAAATGTAGTACTGTTAGTTTAATTTAAATCATACTATATTGTGGATTCCACATTTAAATGTGGTAAATTAAGTAAACTTAATATAGACGTCGTGAAATAAATCATTTACGCGTGAAATCTCACTATTTATTATAAAATATCCATTGTTTATCATATATTTATTTTTATTAAAATTCCGCAGACTCTTGACACACCTAGTACCATTTAATACATGTTTATTCAAAACGTTTGATCTCCGCAATAATATGGCATATTTCCATCAATAAGTATTTAATCTACTAACTATAATGTAGAGGAGATTAAATGAAAATCAATATCGTTTAATCGTTTAATCTAAAACATGGAATTGTTTTCAAAAACTTTCAAAAATAAAGAAGTAAGGAATTAAGAGATGTTGTTGTAAATATTTACAGAACAACCTGCGTTTGATTTCAACTGGAGAATAGAGTGGTTGTCAATGTTACATTTGCAGCAGGTGATAATTCTTTTTCATAAGGAGAACAGTATTTATTCGATCAGTATTTTTTAGGGAGACTTCAGCTGCAATTCCGGACGATACGGACCTGTTTTTGGCAGTTCTTCTGAGACTGCTATTTGTTACAAAATTAGTTGATTGCGAAGACAGACTTTTAATGACACTTTCAAAACTGTGTATCCCTAGTGGGCTTGCTTTATACCAGATATCATCTCTAACGTTCCATTCGCATGATAAATAAAATTAAGAGTGGCCTTTTCCTCCATAGTTTTCCGGTCAAGGGACTACATATTCGTTGTATAATGCAGCCAAACACTTTTTCGGATGATCTTCTCTTGCATATAGATCCTGTTTTTTCAACTCTAGTTGAGAATGTTTGAGGCCAAAAGATTAATTTTCGACATTCGATCAATGTATAAAAGATATTTAACAAAGAATAAAATTATTATTAGCCGAAAAAACAAAAACTGTTTTAAAATTGTATTTTTATTGAGATATTTTAAATGATCTGAAAGCGAAATATGATTTTGTTCATTTTTAGATGTTACGTTCATTATTGATCAAATACTGAGAGGTTCCCATTTTAAAATTTCCTAAATAACAAGAACATCCTAAACATATACTGGTCAATGAAATTAGAAAAATAAAGGTCCTAAAAATGATGGAAGAAAAGAAATGGTTCGTAAAAGTCTATAATCATACTCGTAGGTCATCTACTTAACCTCCCATAAAGGTTAAACAAGAAGGCTCTACTGTAGAAAAATGAAGTGGAGGAAGGCAGCGAAGAACTTGTGGAGACCATGTTAAAGAATGGAGTCTAATGAGTAATAAAAGACTGTTGAGAAGAGATCTCAAGATCTGCTGGAAAATGGGGGCCAACTTTCGGAACTTAAACGGCACGCATGAAATTTGTAATGTCACAAGTTAAAGTTATGCATATAGTTTCTTTAGAGAAGTGATATACAAAGAAGGCACCACGCTCTGTACGATTCGGGTAAACAGCTTATTAAACAAATTTACAATGCCGAAGATAAACTTCCTGAACAAAGTAGATTGAGATAGACAGGAATTTGTTTAACCGCAAATAATCATGAAGCCTAGGGTACGTAGCTGTAGTTGTGAACCACAGGTTTATTGGTTCGTAGGCCGGCATATTACCACTATGCTACTTCACTTCAGCGAATAGTAAAATCATTATTAAGTCTTACATCCTCACAGCACATTGGATTGTGATACTGCTTTCTCGATTCGAAGGGATTTTTACTCAAACAATATAACAATAGATAAATTTATTCATAACATAATTTGTAATTAATCAACTAAATACAAACTAACTTTTAAAAATATTTTATTAAGAAATCATAGCACAAAAGAAAAAAAAGAAATTTTAAGAGCTAACTGGGAAGACCAAAACAAATTCCATAATTTAAATTTTTATAAAAAATATATAATAAGAAAATTATCATGCTAAGATTCCGATATTGCATATTAATATAGTCAACATAACATTTATTATCGTGTAGGTATATCTATATAGCTTCTATCTATAAATGGTTAAATTAAAACATTTTTTAAAATTAATTCAACATTTTTAGTAGAAAGCACCTGATGATATCTTAAAAAATATTGTAAATAGGTTTTGTCTTTTTCCACAATAACGTTCTTTATAATTTTAAATAATGAACATAAATTATTCAGAGTATAAGTGCTATTCAAAGAACTGTGCAAATAATGTAACCCGTTGTTGTCATTTTTAAAACATAAAAAAGTACAACTGTTCTCGAGACTATAAGCTCTATAGAAATTGTAACAAAATATTGTGAAGATGAATTTTTGCTATTGAAATCAAAACGGAACATAAGAAGCTTTTTATAATACTTTTCTCTTGAGAATTAGGTGTATTTCATTCAGCTCCATATAATATTAAACTGTGATCAAAAAGGACGGATTAAAATATTGACTCTGCTTTTATAATCAAAAAATATAAAAATATTTAATCCTTGGATCCAATATTGGGGATATATTGCCATTTAATTTTAAAATTAACTTTATAATGTTTGGGGATTTAACTCTAAGAAAGATTTTGTATGTTAGAGTTTTAGATTTTGAATTGTTTTAAATGGTTTCTAAAATAAGGGCTGGTGTAATTCTATTGAACACAATTTACATTTTGAATCTGTTGTAATTTAGAGTTTTAACAAAGTTAAATCTTGTTATTCAATTAAGTTACAATAATTTTTATTTTATCTTTCGTATGTCTAAATCAAGTGTAAAGCGTCTAGAATCACTTTAAAGTGAGTAACAAATAATGTATTAATCACTGATAAATAAATTTTGGATATTGCAATTGTATCGGAATTTTTAATACAAATCAAGTTTGTATTTCTACAGCATAATATCAAATTTACGTTTGTTTAAAAACGTATTTAGTAAAATTTCACTTTCAGTGTGTGGAAGATTAATTATAGGCTATTTAATCTGATTACTTACTCAATATCTAGATTAAATGCACAAAAATTGGCCTGCAATGCTAAATTACTGCTGCTGATTAATGCAAAAACCAAAATCAATAACAATGTACCTGAGACTATCTCAATAACTTAAACTAAATATTTCAATAGTTTTATACAAAAATTTGCTCTTATATAAGCGGAGTAACTGCTATTATAATTAGTATTTTTGTTATGTTTATATTAGAAGGAAAATTATTTGGTAAATTCAGAAACTGCTCGTTCTTCATTACGAGACATACTTCGTACTAAAAAATACAATTGCTATCTCCCATAGTTGATTCATGTTTTATTCAAGTATTTATATCTTGATCGCAGGCTCGAAATGTGCACATTTGTGGCCAAGGATTTTGATGATGATAAATTATTTAGACTGACGAAGCATCGTTCAATAACCATGGTTATGTTAATAGACATAATTGTGTCTATACTACGATTCTGTGAATCCTCGTCGCACCTTTGAGAAACAAATGAAGAGCCTTAGCATCTGCATGTGGGTCGGATTGTCTCGTTGAGGACTAATTGGACCTAATTTCTGTACGACATCACTTCCAGTGAACTGCCAAATGTCATAAAATGTTATTTGATTATGTCTTTCCTTTGATGGAACAATTAGAAGACTATGAAAAGGTATGGTTCATGCAAGATGGACCTCCAGCTCACAAGGGTAATGTCGTTCGTGAATATTTGGGCAACAATGCTCCAGCAGGATAGGATGGATCGGATGCCGAGGAAAGATTGATTGGGCACATTGATCGCCCAATCTAACCCCTATGGACTTTTCCCTCTTGGTGCAATC
>JAUZNC010012029.1:1940-14242 GCA_034780395.1 Vannuccia rotundouncinata | reverse complement strand
TATAGATGGTTTTGTTATCCTGTTGTGTATGGTAATTCGAGAATATTTTTTGTTCTAGAAATGAATACGATTTGTAAACAAAATCCAAATTTATACTATTTATAACATTTAATGTTAGAACAATTTTTAAATAAAGAAATAAAAAATATCCTTTTTAATAATAATTATAAATGTTTTTTATCAGATTTGAAAAAAAAAAGATTTTTTTTGTTTTCTGACAATTTAGTCTAGAAAAGTATTATTAATAGAAATTTTTTACAAAATTGTTTGAATAAAATGCCTTTTAAAGTCTTCGTTTCTAAAAAAGCAATAATAAAATTAATCCTTTTGAATACAAAATAAAGAAAAGTATATTCTCTATATGGAAGAGCGTCAGAGAAGCACATACAATATACGAAAAAATAAATTCGTAAATAATACATCCACTGAAGTTTTTTTAAGTCATCACATAAAAGGTCAAGAATTACATTTTCAGTATTTATTTAAAAATTATAACAAGGAGTGTAAATTTGATGTTGACCATTCGAAAATGAGCCGAGAACGGGGATTTTGCATATCTTATTCCATTATAAAAAATAACAATAAGCATAGCGAACCAAATAGACCCTAATTAATTGAATAATAATTAAATAATATAAAAAAATTAACAAATATGAATAAAATTTACATAATTGAAGTATTTTTCAAGTAAAAGAAGACTCAATGATTTTCAATTAAAACTGGAAAATAATTAGTTTGAGAAAATTATTAGTAACTTATTTCAACCATTGTTATTTCATAATGTATAAATGTCACCAGTTATATAACTTAATAAATAATTTTTTATTTTATTAATATTTTATTATTACATTTACAATTGCATATATTTGATAGCAAATACAATTGGCATATATTTATATGATTATCATTATACAATTTTGATTTAAACTATTTGCCTATTATTATGAATTAGTTGGGACGTTTATGATTAAAATAGTGAGATTTAAAAATATTTCTTTTTGCTTTAAAACTCACACTAATATAACGAGAATAATTATTTTATTGCTTTTTTTCTAAGAATATACGTCATACCAATATCAGAACAACGTGGAATGAAACCTACATCAAAATCTCCATAATTAATAAATGTGGCTCAGCGGAGAAAAATAATTAACTTGATTATACAAAAAATATATTCCTCAGATATTTTTATTTCGTCATTAAAAGGGTTATATATAAGAAAATTCCTTTATTATTATGTATATAAATAGAATAAATTTAAAAATGCTCTCTAAGCAGTTCTGTATTAGATAACAATATAAAATTATATAAGAATAAAAATGTTGATTGAGAATTATGTAATAATCCGACAATTTAAACCGATAAATATGTCAAAACGGTTATTTAATCAACAACAATAAATGCATTTAAATCTGGATAAATAAATAAAATGAATAAATTTATTTCTATCATAAGTCGATTCTAGAATTAATTTCATTTTGATTTAATTCTCCAAGGATTTAATAAATGTGTGTGTGTGACTTAAGGAAGAATTAGAAGTTAACCTCCCGATTTAAGAATATTGCAGACTCACCCAAAACAAGAAACCTGAAAATGGAGAAAGGTCAAGAAAAAAAAATTATTTCGCCATGAAAATTATTTCAAAATAAGTTAAATATGTAAGATCCATGTAACATTAAAGCTGGAGTCAAATGTTTATAATTTATAATTTTTTGTTAGCAAACAACGAAGCAAGTCGATCATTTTATCTAAGGAATTGATAATACTGTAAATATTTTTTTAAAATTTAAAAAACAATTCGATTTTACCATTTTAAGTTCAATATTAGAAATATCCGGTAAAAGAATCAAAACTTAAAGAAACGAAATTAAGGCTATAAGCAAAATGTAATACATAGGTATATAAGGTGTTCCAACACCTGACCGATATTTAATACAAATTTTATATCAGATTTGAAATTGTATATTACCTTTCTTCAAGGATTAAATCACACATGAATCATTTTTTAATTAATTTCAAGAACCACTGATCAGATAGATTTTAACGAAAATATGATATCTCAAAATGTCCACAAACGAATGTTTAGAATACAAAAATGTTGTATTAGCTTAGCTTGTATGACGGGGTGGACGCTATGCCAGGTGGTAAATAAGGAATACAAATGTGTTGCATACAAAACTTTTGAGAGGAGTCATTTTTATGTATAGTATAGGTTATATTAAGTGGTTTTTGAAAATAATCGGGTGTTGAATTATTTTTGCGTTTTTATCTGTTTATTAATTTGAATCATTATATTAATCAATAATCTTCGATTAATAATGTTGAAAACTTTATAAAATTGTATTAAACAGTTAATTTAACAAATTAATTAAATTGTAGATTATTAAACTAAATAATAAATAATTTATATTTTATGTTTATCGAAGTTGAAAAATTCAGAATATATTTGATAATATTTGAAAGTAAAAATTGTAAATATAAATAATTTTTTAAAATACAAAAAATAACTTCTATTCGCTTTGCAATGGGTTTAAACCAGGGTTTTTAGTGAAAGTCGGATAGAATTAGTCATATAGTCGTTAATAAATATTCCTGCATAGTCGTAATTCAAAAATTGAATATATTAATTAGTTTTTTTAACAATAATTTTTGTTTTGAAAGTTCAAAGAACAACATAAGAAATACAATCATATAAATTATGCAATAAATTGGTTAAGTGATTGGCCATGTGAGAAAAAAATCTGCATGCAATTTAATCTACACGACTTAATTAGAAAAACCATGCGAATTGTAACGAATTGTTACAATAACTTTTTTTTCGGATTTTCGGGATCAATATATAGATGACTTTCAAGTTTCCGTCTAATTTAATGATATAGCTATTTTGACTGTTTTGGGTCATTGAGTTTACAAAAGTAGGATTATCGTAGCATTATTTAATTAAAAATAATTATTAATAATATTTCGTATTTTGTATTTTACATTTTATACATTTTACATTATAGCAACTTTTACTAAACAACACATTTAGAACGTGTGATCTAAGAATACAAACAAAACTGCAGAAACGATTAAGAGATAATCAAAACAGGATGCCATTAACAGAATTGTATTTGTTTCCAATATATAATCTTTCAGAACATAATCATTGTATACAATTTAGTCATTATGCAAATTACGTTCTTCAGAAATTCATTTACAACATTTCGTTAAGATACAAATTATATTTTATCGGACAGCAATAATCAATTTTAGAAGAATATTTGTCTTAATAAATACATGGTCATTCTTTAAAAAGTTATGTTTCATTCCATATTGGAATACTCCTATTTGTAGCAATTTATAATTCACGAAAATCGGTCATTTGGGAGTTTTATCAAACCTGTGTTTGTTAGTAAGTATAATGCAAAACAACATTTTGATTCTTGAAATGGAAATAACAGAGTCAATTTCAATAAGACACAATTCAGCTAAACAAAAAGCTTTGCATTGTTCCAAAGAATAAAAAAGAATTCTTGAATACAATTATAACGTGCGTCTATATACAATTCCTCTTTTTCAAAAAGACACTGAAGTATATATATTGTTTTGTGAAATTTAATTCTTGATAAGAATAAAATTCAACATATAAAAAAGATAAGGATATTCTATACTGCAGTTACACTTTGTGTGGATGTATATATATCTCAGAGAAATAAAAATTTATTTTTCAGAATATTCGAAATAAAACTATAGCCACACCCAAACAGTTTGGTCTATATATAAAGTATATATATATATAGGGTGGCCTAGAAGTAACCGCCCACTCTTTCAAAATTATTAAAATATTTGCATATTAACATGTAATAATATATTTAGTTACAAGTGAGATATAATATTGCCTCACTGTCTCTTATTCTCAAAACGTTCACCATGAGCATTGACACAAGCTTCAATTCTGCCAGAAAGTGAATCAATAATCAAGAGGAGGCAAGTCTGGACTGCTTGGAGGCCATTCAATCGAATCCCTTCCGCCAATCCAACGATTTGATTTAATCTTTCTCTCACAGAGAGTGAATAATGGGGTGGTGACCCATCTTGTTGCCACCAAATGTCCTCTTGATCGTTGAAAAGCTTATGAATATGAGGTAAGGCAAACGTATAAAAACATTTCCAAGTATGTCTGGCCACTCACAGTTGTGGGAAAAAGTATGGACCAACTATAATAGATGTGGAACATATCCCGGCCAGACAATGACACTCGGGCTGTTGACAGCTTTCCACAAGTAAGGTGGGGATCTCCTCACTGTAGTAAGTGCAGTTGTGACGATTTACTTGAACATTGATCTTAAAACAGGCTTCATTAGTGTGAAAGTGTGGTCGGTGCCTTCTGGGCCACCCTGTATATATTGTATTTCCTGGTGCATCAATTATATTAAGGAAGCAACTTGATATACGAAAAGTAACTAACATTAAGATTTAAAATGTTGAAAAATAAGTGCTTCACTAAGCTGTTAGGTTAATAAATTCATTTCCTATTTTCTGGAGAACAAGTTTGTCGTTTTTTTTATAATAGTAAAATGAATGAAATAGTTTAACATAATGAATACTTTTATTGTAAATGCTTGCAAATGTTCTTTTTAAAATAGTCTATAATTCTTTATTTTAGAGTTGATATCCTCAAATGCATTCTTATTTATTCTAAAATTCTTACATTCTAATTAATTACTGTCAAAACGGATAGCAAATTGCATATGACAAACTATTTTAAAGTCCTTTCTGTACCAAATAGTTACCAAAGAGTATCAATTCATCAATTTGTTTAAATATTGATTACAATCACTATACCAACTCGACCGAGAACAGCATAATTTTGCAATAATCCTTAATATTTCATTAACAAAGGTTATTTATGTATTTTCTTCTCATTTTATTGTTAATTCGGTTAATTAAAATGTAACAACTTGCAAGTCCTCTATATTTAAAAATATATTTGTTTTGATTTTCATATGATTAACGAAAACTTTGACTAATTTTACAAAAAAAACAGTAATTATTCTAATTTATACACTCGAATTATATTTGTGAAATATATCCAAAACAACTGTTTGAAGTGGTTTCATGCCTTTGTGTCTATCTTACCAATATAAGTAACTTCAACAAAACAATTTTGGTACAAAGATCAGCTGGACCTCAATCGCAACCATATGTAAATATAATTAAAAAACGATTTTTCAATAATCAATATTATTAAAGCATAATACTATTAATGAACTCGAAGCTTGAATGTATTAATTCAAATTTATAAATTTATAAAATTCCAAAAAGATCCAATCAAACAATTAGTGTTCATATCTGAGAAGATCGATATTTAAATGTTTAGTATATCTACATCAATCTTTTCTCTAAATAATTTAAACTGATCCAGATATTTACTCTTTAAAATATAGAGTCAGATTTCAAGTTTTTTTAGCCGAACAAAAATCTATCATTTAAATGTTTCTATACCTTGAGTTATTAGAAGTTATTTTTTATATAAACGAATTTTTATGTAAAATGAATTTTGCAGATCATCTTTAATAAAATAAGTACCCGTGAAATTTTAAGTTTATTTTAAGTTCTTTTTTTGTATTGTTATGGATTTTCTTCACTATTTTTCATATATGTAGATTTTATTTCAGTTTCATGTTTCATAATCAAGTAAAATAATTAAAAAAATTGTTTACTACTAAATATTATTAAATTTATTTATTTAGTAGTAGATTCAGGATTTCATCAGAAATCTTTCAGCATAATATGGACGAATGCTAAAATTATAGACAATTTGATGTACGTTTTACATTATGAAATAACAAAAAAAATTACAATCAACGAAAAAATCATGCTCTAACAGAAAAATACATATTTTCCTTTTTAACAACGAAAAAATTTAGATTGTTATATTATAACCTTAAAAGAATAATTATTTTGTTATGCTTAATTTTAGTAAATGCAATATTGTATAATATATTTATCTTTCTTGACTAAATTTAGCTTTTAATTGTAGATTATTTTTGTGATTTGTAAGTTGAAAAGCTATAATGAAAAATATCTAAAAATTAATTGTGTTGTATTTTATATTTCTTCAAAACTATTTATATACCTAATGATTATTGCAAAATTTTATTAATTTACTTTTAAATGATTGAGTCTATTCATTTTATAATATCGGAAAATAAGAATAGTTACAGAAGCATCAGCAAAAAACCAAAACTTTCTACCAAAATATCTAATTTAAAAATATTTTCTTCCATCAAAATTATGAATATAATATACACAATAGTTTTTATAAGTTGCAACATATTGAATAGGCATACAAGCTTAAAAGATATAAATAGAAATCATAAAATATTACATTATGCTTTTTATTTGCTAAACATGTTTACATATATCATTTAAGCCAAAATGGGCAAAAGTCGGTTAGCTAAAATTAAAAAAAATTAAAAAAATAAATAAAGAATTTTACCGAACAGAGCTACAAGGAAATAATAACGTCGTTAACATTTTGAAAGCTGGGTATAGTTTTCAGTTCAAATTTTTTGAACACAGACAGTTGAATGTGCACTATATGATAAGTTTCCGAAATGAAAAATACTACATAGGTATTCATTAAATGGATTGTCTAAAATAGTTCTGATAGAGTTAGCACATGAATGGGAATGAACATTCACTAAATTGAAATAATTTAAATGCCGAAACCAATTCTTGTATTGGTAAATGATATCCTAATAATTAATATTTGTTCTTCATTTTTTTGCCAAGTACAAATTGGAAAGTTTTATTATTTAGAGCCACATTTCTTGGAAATCCAAATCTACATATTGCGTGCACAATGTTTATGTCCTTTTCCTTCCTTGAAGCTCTGTTGTTAGCTCTTAAACACAAATCACTTTTAATTGAAATTGAGCTAACATAAATTTTTTTATTTCAATTTTTTTAAAGGTTATGAGCTAACCGACTTTTGTAATTTTTTGGCTTTAAATAATATCTCTTATTTTTGTATGAAGTTAAGCAAATAAAATACAAGAATGCTTAAAAAATGTTCTCGAAATTATTTTTTTTGTAATATTATTATTATAAATGCGGTCATACGGATATTAATATTGATTACCTATATATATAATTATGTATTTAATAATAATTAAATAAAAAAGAATATTCATAATTAATTAATAATGAATAATTATAGGTATATATTAATAATAAATATATAATTATTATAAACACTGTAAGTGCTACGCATTCGGTTTATACATTTCTTAAAGACCTCAAAACACATTATCTATAAAGAAGAGAATTATTTATATATAAATTAATACTTAGTAAAAATTTTCAGAGAAATAATTATATAAAAAACAACCGTAGAATTATAAGATGGGATATAGATAGTAATATTGATTTGAAAATTTTATATAATATTATGGAAATATTGTGTATTTTCAGGTTTATGTATTATTTTGTTATTCATTTATTTAGCTTCCGTTAGTCATGTCGTTTGAAACGTTTAAGATTCTAAGTCCTACGCACATGACAAACCTATTATTAAAAATTAACCGAAATCTGTCAATGCTTCAGAGTACTGATTGGGGTTGAGAAATAAGAAAATGATTTGGAAGAAATAGGTCTAGATTAACATAAGTTTGTACAATATTTTATATATTTATAACACACAGTGTGTAGTAATACAAGCCTAATTGCAACAAACACAAAAATACTCATGGAAATAACAAACAAACACAATAATAGCATTTATAAAAATTTCCAAATATTACAATATGCATCGTTTATATAAATTTTCATTTATAATTGACCTTATATTAACAAATTTCGTTGTTTACTGTACTTTTATACAGAAAAAAAACACAGAAATAAAGTAAAAAAGTAATTCACAATAAACAATTCCAGCTGTGAATTGGAATTGTATTCGTTCTAATATGGATACAAGGGATACTTTACGAAATTTAATCACGAAATTTAATTTAGGCGCAGTTGGAAGATTTGATTGCCTATCTATTAAAATATATATATATATATTGAAGTACAAATTGTCTGTCTGTAATATAAATATAATCTAAAGTTTATTTATTTAAAATGTATTTACAAATAAAAATGCGAAAGATCCGCATTTCTTCTGCATGGACTTCGAAAGGTAAATAAGGTGTGACATGACACCTCTTTGTAAACTGTGGACAACGCTTTTGATGATTTGGAGATTTGCAAATCAAGGGAATATTGTGTAATAATTTACAAAAACATTTCGAAAACGTCAAATAATTTCTCCTCAATTATTAAGATTTAATTTACTTTTTTTTTGTCAATTGGTTGTTATTGTAAATAAAACAATCACAGTTTTTGTTCTATTTGTGTAAACTGGACGAGTATTAATTGTTTGTTATGAAAACGACTACTGTTCGGCAACTGTTCAATCTATTTATTTTCACTTTAATAGTTTTCGTAAAAAAGGATTAATTATCGAGAATAACAAAATTACGACACGAATGCATCACGATACAATGAAAAGATGTTCTAAATAATAATGAACCAGTTTACAAAAAATGCACCGATTTTTTTTTACTATAAACAAAATATTTATAAAGGACAATAATACAATATTTTATGACGTTGTTAACTAATTAACTAAGAACAAACGCTACTAACTTTGGATTCAGTTTAACGTTCCAGACGCTATAGGGGATGATGTTACACGTCTAATTAAAAAATTACATCCTTGTTTATATCATTAAGAATATCCGGAACTTCCAATATTCACTTTTCTTTACAAAAAATTGCAAATTTATCGAAATAAAGGTACACATTGGAATGCACTGTTATGAATGCAATGTGCTGCCACTCTAGAATACTTTATTGATTATTTGAATTTGTAATTATAGAAAATATACACCGAAAGTGTTGTTAATGAATGAACTATTCTTTTGGATCTGGCCGAAGTGTCTGGGTTCTGTACTTTGATATATTGATATATTAATTCGCAAATAAATGAAATCGAATTCCAATTGATTTATTGAGAACACAACTTAAAGGATGATTAATGGCTATTCCGTTGTCGGTTCCAAAACAAAGACCAATTGTTAATTGCATTTTAATAAGAATCCAGTGTAAATTTTATCTATTTAGAAAATTTTTGGTCACTCTTCCAATGGTAAAAAATTTTATTTCTAGATTAGGGGTATTTTTATACGAATTAACCTGTATGAAAAACATATTTTGGCCATATCTTGTTATAGATTTGGTGCCGAAGACAAATTTTGATAAATAAAAGAGATATTATCCTCCCCAATGGAGGGCACTCAATTGATATGTAAAGGGTTAATTCAAAAAGTATTTGAAGAAGTCAATAACTACAGAAAAAACTGTGTGATTAATTAAAAATAAAATAATTATCAATTATTGAACTATATAGCATCAAAACCAAACGAAAAATAATTTAATTCAAATTATAAAGTTAAAATAAAAAACTTGAGTAATAATTGTGTACATAGCGCAGCTCGAATGTACTTCCCATATCACCAGATAATATCTCTCAAAATTTGGCTCCGGCTTTATACCTAGACAACCATTTATTTTTGCGAAATTCCCATATTAAACCAAAACTTTAAAAATCGATAAAACTGTAAGAAATGCCGTAATCAATAACTCGAAAATTCAATGGTTAGTTAATAAGGGAGTGCATAATACATTTTTAAAATGAAAATTATTTAATTTTCTGTAACTATCTCTAATAATTTGTAGCTATTTACTTTTTGATGGAACGTGTTTAGTACCTATGTGACTAGTAAATATATACTTCGTAATCATAGTATAATTTTAATATTTGTTATCAATAACCTCAATAATATTGCCTTTTTTATTAACTTTTACAAAAAAATGAAAATTTCATGCTAAATGTAAATATAATATATATATTAATCTAAATTATCTCTAAATAATATTATCTTAATTTCAATATATGGGTTTTCAAATATTATGATAGTCCAATATATTCGTCCGACATTTTTTATGTACTGATCGTATAATTTTTAACTTTTTATTTGAGATATAATATGTGAAAATAATTTTTTGAATTTTATAGATAAGATTACTATTAAAAATTTCCTCATGTCATTTAATTTAGGGGTTAAATTATTAAAAAATTGTTGAGGGTAAATTTTATAAAATAGCACTTTTATAAATTTTAAATATTGCTTTTTACGCTAAATAAATTAATAAATAGCGTAAAATTATTACTTGTATTCTTACACAAAAGTATAACTGGTGATAAAAACATTTTATTATTATATGAACATTTATACATTAATTGTGTTTTAGTTATTATGTATTTGTTTTCAACATATATTGTAGAGTATGTATCTTTGCCTTTACACTAAGAACTCAAACGGATTATTTATATTAATAGAATTACAAATTAGTTGAGGATAAAATAGTGTAATTAATCCGTAATCCATTATCTGTAATTCACCTATAATTCACTAGAAGAAACTACTTATAACGTAGTGAATAAATATATTTATATACTATATTAAAAATTGGTTAATTATATATAAATATATTTTACAATGATACAAAACACTGTCTGAGTATAGCAATAAAAAATGTACATGGTTGATGTTTCAATAATGAATTTTTTTTTTACAAATTATTTCAGTGCTAATAAATACAATTCTGATTACAAATCATGTAATCTCTCCGTTGTTAAATACATTTTTCAAAATTAGCTTGACGTGTTAAAAACTTGGGAATAGTATAGAAGACTGTTGTTTATCAATCATATAGATGCGTACTTCGATTTGAATCGATTCTGTATGTAGGTTCTTATTAATTGTGTAAACCAAATTTAGACAGCCCATTTGACATGAAAATAGTTAAGTTTAAAAATATTAATATAGTATGTGTAGTCCAAAATATAATTTTGATTGTGAGAACTTTTACAGGATAATTATTGTAGATTGTAATATAATTATTTTTTTATGTACAAAATCAATTTATTTAAAAAAGTAATTATGCTGTAATTAAACTTGTAGTTAACTTGTAAGACAATTTTGTTATTAACAATTTTATTTGAATTATATTATTATTAAATTATTTTTATGCTTGTATATGAAATTTTTGACTTTTAAAAAACATCCAGAATTTTTGAGTTTGTCCTTGAAATTGTACGACTTGAAAAAAATACTTTCTTTTGCTATTGCATCCAAGTTTACACATTTTATCTATAAAACTAAATTATTTACCGGGCATCGTTTCGAAAGAGGGGTTTTCTGAGAACTAATGCGAGAACTAAATTATGAAATGATCAATTTATGAGTGAAAATTATAAGAGAAAAAATTCGTGTAGAAAAAAGTGCAAACGGTTGTGGGGCTTCCATTACGACGGATTATTATGTGAATTTTGGCGAGTAAATGTTTAGCAGCTGCGAATAACACATTATGAGTCTGTGAATTACACATAAATCCGTTTGATATTAAATTATTTTCTGATAACCCTTGAGTCAGAATTTTCAAGCATTATCCATCTTCTATAAAAGGAATATCATGAAATAGAGTGGTTGATTTCTTTTATGCAAAATAAAATTCGTCCCAATTATTTGGAAAATTAATATCGTTTGTTTCAGCATATGTCAGGTGTGGTGTTTCTCAAATCAATGCACACTTAATGTCGTAACGTATACTAACTATTACGTTTAAGTTGAATGAAATTATAAAGAACCAATTGTATCTGATTGATTGTCATACTATTATAATTAAAATAGATAAATGAGATATTTCTAGAAATGTAACATATTATCAGCAAGGAAAAGATTATTTGATTTATCTTATGTTACAAATTTATAATAATAATAATATTTACTCATTTATATAGCGCCGCATTATTACATAACAATGACTGTAGCGCAGAAAGCCAAAAGTTTATGCCTGGATATTTAAGATGATCATTGATAGAAATTTATATTTACTTAATATTTATTTTACTCATCTATTGAAATTCTTTGTAATTATTGATTTTTCAAAAGTCTAAATTGAGCTCTTAAATAAGTAAAAAAAATCTTTTGTAAATGTTTTATTATAATTATTAAATTCTTTTTATTTTCGACTACTTTTTACTTTTATTTATCCCAGTCAATATTGAAGAATAATTTTAACCCTTTCTATGTTTTATTAAAATTTGTTGGGCTATTTTATCTAAGTAATAAAAATGTTATCTAAATATTTATGTAGTGCTCATATTTTTTGCAAAGTGTACTTACATTTGATTGTAAAATAAATAT
>JAUZNC010012018.1:0-30125 GCA_034780395.1 Vannuccia rotundouncinata | reverse complement strand
AAGCCAGATAGGTCACGTGAATCTCTCGACCAATCAGAAGACGAATTGGTTGAGACGTACTCATCACCTACTACTATAAATGCACTAAGTATAATTATGCAAGTAATTACCATCGAACAACTCGTCAGTGCTCCAAGATTGGTGAAGTTTACAAATGCTGCTTTCTGCGTCATTATCATAATCCTGAAGAAATCAAAGACAGGAAATTGAATATAAATCATCTAAATATAGAGAGGAATTACAAATGCTTTAATTTAAGATTTTGTTGTGGTCTATATGAGGACTGTCTAAAAATAAAATATGTAAAATTGTGAATTTAAATATAGTTATAATATCAATTTTTCAATTTGTATCTATAGAATTTTTGAAGGTCTACATATAAGTGAGTTTTAAAAAAACAGAGTAAATTATAAATATTTGTAGTGATTTAAAAATAGATTCTTTTAAATTATATGTATACTAATAGACACTGAAGACTAAACCCTATTTTTTAAATATATTAAACTAACAACAACCGTGTATACAAGTATTTTATCGTAGAGAAAAAGTTAATAGAAATAATTATTCATAACCCACATATTTACAGGGAAAATATGGTTGAAATTACAAGGATAAAAGTTATCGGTACATAATGTGATCGATGCACTTATTCACAGATAGTTTTGACATTGCAGTATAAACACGCCTAATTAGATAAATAACTTCAGATGACAAACATAAACATTAATAAACACTTTCTCCCTTTCTAAATGAGGTAATGTGATATTTGTTAACAAAAATCAATCGAAGACATCCTGGATGACATTTCATTCTAATATTTATAAATAAAAATCGTCCATATAGGTTTTTCAGAATAAAAATTTGAAACAAATCTGTTTTAGGTATATTATATAATACTACTAACAAGTAAGATAATAAATATATTATGAAAACTAAGTTACAACCAGTGTTATCGCCACAGTTAGATAGTGAAATGTGTTATTATAATATATACATCATGTAACCATTTAGAATAAATGAATAGGACAAAAATTATTCAGAAATAATTTTCACAAATATTAAAGAATAGTACTGAAAATATATCTTTGATAACCACACGGGAATGTGTTATGAGAATTTACTTTTCAGTGATGAATAAAGAAAATAATAAATATGCACAAATCAAGTAATATTTGGCCAGGTTACTAGATTTAATCTTGATTTTGTTGGGTGCATATCAGTTCTGGTTATAAAAAAATCAGGTCTACATCCAACTTAATATTTCACGCATCGATCTAAAATACTTTCCCCATATTATGAACAGAACATAAAAATCATTTTAAATTAGCAATAAACTATTGATTTTAGTAAAAATTTATGAAATAATACTTTTAAATTCTATACAACTTTTAAAATGTACTAACTAATATTAAAAAGTAAAAGAAAAGGGTATTACAATTATATAAATTACAAACAATTACTACTGTATTTAGACTCATAGCTTACCCTCTCGAAGTCTCCTCTATTGGGCATGTAGCCCAGAAGTGTTTGCTCTTCTGGATTAAGGTCCGCAGGAGGCATCAACTGATAGAGTGATGGAGAGAGCGGGGCCCGATTACCTTCATAGCCCCCCGTGTGGTCCACAACACGGTGTCCACGATACACCTGCGGTAGGATACGACTACCCAGTCTACCCGAAAGGTAGAAGTTGCTATAGTGACGCATACACTCTTCAGCGGTTCGTGTGACAACTTTGAGAGAGATGTCTTCCCTTTGGTGCAACAATAGAGATCAATTACTAGCTGATTCAATAGAAAAAGCACAACGGCACATACCAGTTTCCGACTCCATAGACTTCGATAGCATTCAAAAGTTTTATTTCTTCTTCTCCTGTCCAACTATCTTTGTCATTGAAAATAATTACAGATTCTTTGCTTTCTTTCATCTTAAATTTTTTTAAAGAAGAATAAAAGTTACAAAAATTATTTAACAAACCAGAAAAGAAATTAAAATAAATATTTAATTTAAGTTTCTGACTCACTTCAATCTCATAATTGTGGGAATTTTTGTGACTTCCACCTTCAACGCCACAGCAAAAGCACTGAAATCAAGAATAAAACAGCCAAATTGCAAGCAATGAATTTATTTAGTAAGTAAATCTTTTGAAAATTGAATAACATAAATGACAGACAATTAAACTAAATAATAAGAAAATTTCAATGAGTGCAAATGTATTATATTTTCAAAATTTTATTTTGTAAATTAAATCGCAAATGAGGTGCAACAACATATCTAATATTTCCAAAAATTAAACTATTGATTTTATAACACAATTTAATGAAATATATTATTGATTACAAAAATCTTAACAATTATGCATACAATGAAAACAATATATATACGATTAGCTAAACATAATTACACAACACATCCAATTAAAAGAAAAATTGTTGTTTACTTGAGACATATACAAACTACAGAGTGTAAGGTGTGAAAAAGAAGACGGCAGTCAATAAGAAATAACACACACTGAATCAGTACTCAATATTTGATAAGTATCACTATTTCACACATACATCCATTGAAACATAATTATGCCTGTATTAATTTACATTTGAATTCGAATTACAATTGTGCTTTATAGTCAAAAAAGTTGGGGCTGACAGATGGATACTTGCAGGAGTTTAGGTAATAGTAGATGTTTGAAAATATGACACTTTTTAAAATAATATCCATACATAACTTAGCAGTTACTGTATTATTTTTAAATTTGGACTGTTAATTGGTCCAATTTTTAAAATATATTTCACTTTCACTTTCACAACATACAATTTATATTTTACTATACTGTACGATTTTCATGAACAATATTTTCAGGAAATCTAAAATGAATTAAATGTAAAATTTTGTAAAAAAATCTATATTTTTTTGCATTATTTACAGTAGGAGTGTTGTTGGAAGAGCTTTAACACATGAATGGTCCTGGAATAGATATGTATAAGTGATATTCTGGCTTTGGACTTAAAATCCCCATCACTAACACAAAGGAAAATCAATTTAAGTTCTTGATGTTTGGTTTGTCATGCTTTGACATTTAGTTCCAAAGTAATGTGGTCATTGATAATACAATTTGAGAGATGCTGTCAAAAATTCTCTGTCAAAAAACAAATTGACAATATTAGATTTGGAATTTTTTTATTCCATTTTGGGGTTTTATCTAATTAATATAATGGAAGAATAAGATAAGAGAAATAATAAAGATGAAAGTCATTCCATTGAATCCTGATCACTAGAATCTAATGAAGACATACCTATATTAGTACACAAATAAGTAGTATGTATATAAGATATACACAATACTATATGAAATGGTACAATAAGAAATACTTATACAATAATAAAACACTAAAATACTAAATAGAATATATTATATATAGAATAGTATGGATAATATAGTAGAAATAGTAGGTATAAAATAGTATTAATAATATATTAGGAATACTAGATATTAATATAGCATAAAATTGTAATATATAATAATATATAATTAAATAGAAACCAGTAGGTGAGTAAAAAAATCACTTTGAAAACATGAGCAAAGAATTTGTGAATGAAATTATTCAGTGATATGGTTATATACACTTATAATGTTGCCTGTTTTTCATTAGCCAATCAAAATCTTTCAATTTAGTGCATGAGTCTTGTGTCTTTCAGCTTATTCCTCTTGACCAGTCAAATTTCAATTCCCTTTGGACATTGTGTCTGTCTCACAGTTATCAGACTAAGGTATTTAATACTCCCCAAGCAGTCTGTGTAAATGATTGCATAAGCATTTAGATGAAAACTATTTTTAGAAACTCATTCATTATATGCTATATGAAAATCACAATGTTTGCAATCCCCAATGGGTGAAAGCACTTTTTTGGGAAAAGGTTAAATAGTTTTGAACTATATTTCTCATAAATAAAACATATTTCACATAAATAAAACATATTTCACCAAAACAATATTTTTATTCCATTACTGAATTAAAAACAAAAATTACATTTTTTAAAACTATTTTAAGAAGCATATGATATTGTATGAGAAAAATGTCTGTCATGAAATTATCTCAATTGAAAAGCATGCCAACTAGAGTCAATGAGATACTTAGGAATGGTAGTAAAAAAAATTAATTTGAGTCAATAGACTTTTTGCAGCAGCTGTACATATATTTTTGGTTATCCATATTCAAGTAATTATATAGGGGTACCCAAAAAATGGCCATTTTGTCCAAAGAAATATATTCATATTTAACAATATAAGTATACATTAATATATTAACATCAATTTATACATTTAAACAACAAAATTATGGGAGATAGTCTCCTCCACAGTCAATTATAGCTTGCAAGTCACTTCTGAATAGTACCAACTCATTCCTGAGAGATTGATGATTGATTGTTGCAACAAAATTCTTGACAAAATCTCTAGTTTAATCACATTGTCTTCACCCCATGCATTACACAATGATCTATGAATTTCAGAGGCTTTAACACCATTTCTGACTTCAGTTTGAATGTAAAAATTAACACAATCCTTTTTTGGTCATTCCATAATACAAAATAATTGCAAAATAATCAATTAAGCATGCTTTTCAAAATGATTGTGAACTAAATTCAAATTATTATATATCCAATGATATGAAACATTTCAATTTCAAATATTTCATTGACAATATCTATGACAATGAAATTGGTAAATAATAGGTATATAGGTAAATAATATGCTATAGAAATTTGTTCACCTATATAAATAATACTACAGAGAATGTATAAATATTGTGAAATATTACTATAATTTTTTGGACAAAACGGCAATTTTTTTGGGTACCCCTGTAATTACAAAATTTTTAAACAAATTACTTTATTAAATATAAAAATCATTTTAAAACAAATTTATATAAAAATCTAATTTATATACAAGCACTTTAATATAATAAAATATTTAACACAAAACAATACCATTTTTTATTTATTATTAAAAAAAAATTATTATTATTTAATTCAATATAAAGCAGTCAAATTTACAACAGTGATGTGTAAATTATTTAATAAAACAAATTCAATAAAAGTAAGCAAAATAAAAATATTTTTAATTCTTATTTGTATTAGAATTATCATTATTTTTTTAATAATATGTAAATAAATTGTAATTAGTAAGATAAGCACAGAGTTTAAGTATTAAATGTCCCAAAAATAGGTATTAAAAATATCAACCCATCCCAGGGACCTTTATTATAAATAAGTAATAAACATCCACTGGATGTGGGTGAAAACATCCAGCCCAAAAAATTAATGAAACTAATTTAAATATCAAGGTAAAAAATAATTTAAAACAATTATTAATAATAAACAAATTGATGAACCATCTGGATTAACCCTCTTCCTTCATCCCTACCTACACTATGGAGTCAGGATCTATGACATGCTGATCACATGAGGTACAGGGTCCAGCAACAGTTTCTTTTCTGCAAAATGGTACAGACTGGTCTCATGCAGTGGGACTCATGGAGCAGTTTGCAGGGGAAACAGACTGCCCCCATATCTTGAACTGCATGTATATACAGGTATTTTTCCACCTATTATACATTTGAAACAGTTCTTTTGCATATATTTTTTCTTTATATATATATATATATATATATATATATATATATAATAATATCCTTATTATCATGATTACCCCTTTATGAAATATTGCTAAGGGGGCTGTAGGGTGTTTGTTGAAGCATAGTATTGTGCATTATGGGTAGTACTGGTGTGTTTAGATGCATATTGTTTATGTTATACTGTGAAAAAATGGAATTGCAGCTTATCAATGCATATGAGGGCTTATTATTAAGCAAGGCATATATATAATTAATATTTGATATGCCTTAATTTGTTTATTATTAATAATTGTTTTAAAGTATTTTTATCTTCATATTTAGATTAGTATTGTTTATTTTATTTATTTTTTTTGGGTGGGGGGGACATTTATTACCCACATTTAGTGGACATTTATTACTTTAATTTATAATAAACATCCTTAGGATGTGTTGGGATGTTTAATACTTTCCACACCATCCCATGCAAATGATGTTTTTGGTATGGGGAGTTTATTACCTAGCCTTTATTATTATAGCCTTTGCTTAAATTTTTTATCTGTTTCAATATAGGGAATTTATTTTCAAGATCTTGTTCATTCAGAGCCTAATTGCATAAAAACAAATATAAATTGTCTCAAATCTTGTGCATGCAATTGCCATAGAAAAAGACAAGCTCCAGTATATTATATTTTTAGCTATTTGAATTTAATATCCTTATAAAGCATGAGTGGGATTACAAAAAGGAAAACAGTAGAGCCTATCACAGGTGATCAGAGCAAATAAAGTGGAAATAATTGTGAGATGGGCAGGCATTTTAGTTATCTCTTAATAGAAGGGTAAATTATTGATAAGTTTTAGAATATATATTTCAGTCCTTCCAGTAAACAATTTGTTTGCAGAAAATGTTTGATAGTTTGTAAAAAAAAACTGTTGAAAAATGTTTTACTAAATTAATAATTACTAAAAAAAGTATAGGATTACACTCTACATATTTCTAATATACACATGCATAGAAAAAAACAAATTTGATATTTTTCAAAAATTACACTAACCTTTAAATACACAGAAAACGAAAACAAAACTTACATTGATACACAGCTTGACATTTTCACATGATACACATTTTATGTAGCGGTCCTCTAACTTTTCTGTGCAATAACTGCATTTATTTCGAGTGATCAATACTTGATTAGAAGTCGCCTCTGTCATTTTCAAAAGAATATGTTATTAAAAATATTCAAAATATATTATTAAAACAGTTTATAACAAAATTAATTATTTAGCACGGATACGTATAAATAATTAGTAAATAATTATTATATCAATCTATTTAACTCAAAATTTCATAAATATTCTTATTGGTAGTACCTATTCTTTTCATTAAAAATTATAATTTAAAAAATATTTCAATAAAAATTTTCAATATCACAATTTTTTAATGTAGCACTTAATATTTTGATTTATATTGGTTATAATCAATGACACATATATTAATTATCTAGACCGGCAAACTGACCAATAATTATTCAATAGTAATAAACCTCCTCGGAGGAATATATCTATATTGATAATCAATGCCAAATTGATGGGCGGAAGGATAACATTAACTCTAAAATTAATTGATTAACCCTTTCGCGCCTATCACGATCGAGTATACTCGTGATAACAATTTAACCATACAGCGCTATCACGAGTATATTCGTGATGTTTACAATGTATGTTTTAGGCATATTTTGCATGATAGCGCTGTATATTATGATGAATGTTGGATACATGTTTATAATTTTTGATATATTATATATATTGGTTATATATATGTAAACTATAAAGTGTAAACTAAATCGTGGTGGACGCCAAGAAACATACGACAAGCCTGCACCAATCGACGACTACAAATTTAAAATGAATGGGACTGACATGCAGGACCAACTACTCAAGCCTTACAATTGTGCTCGAAAGTCATATAGATGGTTCTTTAAGACAGGCATTCACTTCCTGCAAAAAATGATGCTAAACAGTTTCAAAGTCTTCTTTTCTTCAACTCCGCGGCCACTTCCTTCCAAAAAGAAGCTGCTCACTTTTCGACAATTTCTGGATGCTTACATACGAAAATACATCCATTCAAAGGGTCAAGGAGCTTCACAACAACGAATTCAGCAGACCCTGCAAAAGAGACCTCGCCTTTAACTACCACCAACAGCGGCAGAACGCAATTATGCAGCAAGCTGTGCAGCACGATTTTGAACGAATTCCTCCCACTGAGAAAAAGGCCAAAATGCCGCTTTTGCTACAATATGCGACAACCAGGACGCAGTAAGGAGACATCATACTATTGCCCAATATGTCCTGGAATTCCCTTTGTGTGTTGGTGAATGCACAATGCAGTGGCATATCAATTTGTGAAGACAAACTACTTACATAACTCATCTACTTGTAAAAAAAACTTCCCAGATTGCTTATCACGAGTATACTTGTGATAAGAATTGTACTTTTTGTGAAATAAATCAATAGTACCTGGATATACATTTATTTTTCTGCGTTTAATATTGTTGGAAATGCTTCTTGGATGAAAGTAAACCTTTTTTATTAAGAATTTCAGTCATATAAAATTGGAATATTTTCAGGTTATGGGTGATGTCAAAAAAACTTTAAAAAAAGGGGTAAATATTGATTGAAAACGAACTTTAAAACAAAACTAATTCTGTATATAATTGGAATACGCCCTGGTCGTTTTTTGATAAGTTTGCTGGTTATGATTATCATATTAAGTCAAATACCAATGTCATATTATATTTTACTTCCTCGTTTTTAAATGTAAAAAATCTACTACTTATAAGAAACAGATTTTCTGTATAAGTGAAAAATTGTTGTTTCCAATTTAGAATATATTTCACAATCAAAAATGCTTGTATACTTTAAGTTCCTACAATATACACTACGCTTCAGATCTGAAACGTGTAGCGAATACGGGTGATTCGAATAATTAGTGCGTATCAGATGATTCCAATTTTTGATAAAAGTAAAAAAAAGATAATTCTTTTAAAATTTTATTTCTTAATTAAACATAAAATGATTTCCTGTAAGTTACGTATTTTGAAGACACCAATGAGTTCAACAGAACAAAATCAAGTATGATCCAACGAGATTGTACGACTAGATATACACAATTTTTAAAAACGATTTAACAACAACATATCCATTGATATGGAAGAACAGGTAATATAGTAAACTCTACCACAGCTTGAACTGTACATAATGAGACAACTAATCATTTCACTCCTAATAATACGCAGTCAACAGAGTAGTGAGACTTGATGCAGTAACAGTTATCTGTTATAAAATATTAAAAAGTCAGCATTATAGTAAGATATGACGAACAAAATATGAGACAGAGAAAGTGGGGAGTACCCATGTCAGGCGATTGTCTAAGTGGCAAGAGAATAGAGCGATAACATTATATTATACTATGTAAAGTATAAAAAATAAACAAATTTTAATAATTTCAGTGTCTATTACACAAAATAAGAGCTAATATACAAATGACATACGTCGTAAAATCAAATTTTACAAAAGATACAATGCTAAGTCATGTTTAATTATAGGCTATTAATACAATTATATTACATACCTATATGTAGTTAAAATTAAACCAAGTATGTACAAGTTTGATGTGATGAATGCATTAATTGCATAAAATAATATGATGCATGGGTACAGTAAAATGAACACCAGGAAAGACAAATGATAGTTTTCTATTGATGCCTTAAATAAATTCTACTTTGATTAGATGTATGATGAATAGTGATGATAAACAAAAAGAAAATTTTATATTATCATGAATACTTACAAAAAATTAAAGTGAAAGAAATATAAATGAACATAGTTAGATTGTGACTCACAGGAAATAATAAACTAATACTAAATATGTACCTAATCACTATTCTATGTAAATACTCCAAATTACACCAACACAATATTGTGATACAATCAGAACAAGATTTTCTGAGAAGCAGACTAGTGAAACAACACTAAAAATAAAAGAAAGTGTTGACTAGACCCCAGTTATTCAAGTAAGCTCTCATCGTTTTGCATTCGGCCTTAGACACCGGACCGACAACGCACAAACCAATGTTTGGGGGATGAAATTAGGAAACACCACAGCAATTGACGTCTAACCGAAGTCGCCTTTTCTTAACGGAACAGTCCTGGATCTGCTGGCCCACAGGAATCACAGAGACCCGACTCGTTTTAATGACCAGCGAGGAAATAGAGTCTCTAGTGGGCCAGACAATTCCCGGACGACCAGACAGGCTCTGGAGCGAACAGAGACCACTCTGCCAGGAGTCTGCCGTTGACCGTTTCCCCATCCGCAGAGCGTCGATAACAAACTTGCCGTTCCTCATGGAACTGGCCAACGAGCACAGGCTCAAATTAGACTGGGTCAGGCGAGCTTTGTCCTTCAACGGGGTCCCGTCTACCGAATGAGCGGTCGATAACAGCGGCACGTTGTTGATGGACGGTGGCGGGGTGGGTGGAGGGCGAGCTTCGTCCTCTTCGCGAATCGGAGTGCAGGGACCTTCGGATAGTGCTCCACCGGCTGCACCACTACACCCGGCTGAGAACTGATCACTCCCTCCCGCCGTTCCACCACTGCCAGCCACAACGGAGGGATCTAAGGTCTGTTTGCCGGGAAGGTTAGACCCACCGCCATCGCCCCAACCCCCACCGTCTGAGCTATGGTCCGAGTCTTGACGACGTGTCTTGACGATTGTGGCGTTGCATAAATTACAGGTCCAGGTTTCCAACTGCTCAAGCATCCAATAATATAGTTGTTAATATAATTTCTAATCTAAAACAATTAGTTTAAGTGTTACCTACTATATTTAAATAATACCTACTATAAAAAAAAACAATTCAGAGCAACTCCCTTTCCCAACCCAAAGGGCGTTATAGTTAAAATTGTAATTATATTGTAATTCCAGCGATAGTCATATTTTTTACTTGAAATATTTTATAGTCGACTGTTGCAAAATGTGTTTTTGTAATATCTTTCATACATTGTTTAGGTCATGGTATTCTAAATATGTTATAAAGAAATAATGATCTAAAGGACGAATATGTAAGCTCATATAAGTTGAAAGTTGCAGGCTATAATTGTAAATAGAAAATAACCAATGTGAAATAAATTAAAAAATCACATTATTATAAATTAAATATTATTATCTCTAGTAGGTAAATATTCCTTATAAGTAACTCATTTATTCATCAATGCTCCATAACTTTCAGCTACTAGACTGCGGCAGATCAAATGTAGGAAACAAGTTCAAATGTTCTCTTATTCTCACTGAAAAATATTCATGATATGTCTGCACACACACCCACTTATACAGCCATATATATTAAACTATCCAATTATTTCCATTGTGTATTTAAAAAATATTCTTTATCAGAATTCAAAAATAAAATAAGAAATATGTGAATGCCAAATAAAAATGGAGAAAACCGACTTCTCGCTGGAGTACCATCATGTACAAAAAAAAATACTCCAAATGCTGAATAGAAGATCAACCGCAAATGCATCGAGACTATATCCAAATGCCCCATATTTATTCACTTAAATACAAGATTCCCAATAGCTATCCAATCCATATGGATAGAAATTTTAAACCAAATCTACATTGAGTACAGTAGCCCCAATATATTCTGGAAATGATTGAGAACTTACGTCTGTATTTGGCTAATCTCTGGACAATACAAAACAGAAAATTCTGAAATGGTTTAAAAAAATTACAACAAAAGTTCTACGAACATTCAAGCCAACAATCTATTGTAATAAATAATAAAGCATACGTCATGTTTTGAGAGTGATTACTCAATTCCATTCAATATAGCATTTTGTAACACTCGTCTACTTAATCCAACTCGATGGTTATCGTGAATGTAATTTACACTATAGTACTGTAACTCAATCCTTTGCCCATTGTTTACCTGTTTCGATTGTCCTGTGGCTTTATTAACACGATTTTTAGTCTAATACTGTCTATAAAAAAATAAAAAAGAAACACGACACAGACGCTGTGTCACCCACTAAAATGGTAAATCGACAGGAAAATATATAGATTCATTGTAAAAATTCTGTATAATTTTATTTATATTTTCATAATATTTTAATAAATAGATTTTAGTAATATACAAATTAAAACGTTCTGTTGTCAGACCTTAAAATATCTAGGGTGAATAAATAAATATTAATAAAGTATATGGCAGCCGAGACAGACAAAAACGTTATTCACTCTTATTCATATTATTCACTTTTCAATTTTTTTTTTAGTTATCCGCTTTTCAAAAATGTTATTTACTTTTTAAATAGTGTTATTCACGACTTACCGATAAAGACATTATTTTGATTTTATAACGGGCCGTAAAAGGAATATTTACTTTTTTTGTTAAAAAATTGCCTATCCAAAATTAAAAAGTCAAGATCAATTAGATTTTTAATTCACACGTCAATGTCAAACGCACATGCTAAGACTAAACGCTAAAATGTTAATTAAAGACATTAAAAAGCGAATGTCTAACTACAATGTCTAACTAATGATTAACACAAATACTACTACTTGAAAAGTGAATAACGCATATAACACATTTCAAAAAGTGAATAACATAACACTTTGAAAAGCAAACATGAAAAATGAATAGCATAAATAACCATTTTTGAAAAGCGAATATCATGAATAACACGTTTTACTCTCTCGTCTTCCATAAAAGAGACCTGTTACAGGATTTAAAATTAATTAAAAATTTATATATATTTCAAATATCATTAATTGTACAATAAATTTTGCATCTAGGTATAAATGAAAAACAAAGGTTGCCTATACGCCTTAAGCGTAGTTGATTAAATCAACATGATTATTCAGACAAAATCCGTGCATATTAATATCCTTGAGGACACATAGCAATTACTGCATTATCAGAATCCAGTAAAATATCACGATTAGACGTAATTAATTAATATAAAACGATTGCTAAAATTTATTATATTATTCGTTTTGAACGAATGAGATTCAATAAATAGTATGTTTATCCGCTTCATATTGAAGATAACAGGATTCGTATACATATATCTTGAACATACGTATACAGATAGCTAATGCCACAAACACTTAACACTGTTTGTAATATTGTGAAATCAGATCTTATAGTACAGTTATTCTAAATGGAATAAGTGAAATACAATTTTTAATAATTAAGAATATAAGGGTGTTTTATTGATATTCCGCAGTTGCATAAACATCGTAATAATTATCAAAGATAAAAGTAATATCGATTCAAATAAATTTTATGTAAGCAAATTGTTAGATGTCTTTTATAAAATCGCTGATTGCGACAAAAATAGAGAGAATATTATAATGTTATAATGCAACCTAAAAAAATTGTACGAGGATAAATAGAAATGTTCTTGCTTTATGGAAAACATTTATTCTGATTTCTTTCATAAGTAAACGCGACAATCTGATACAAATAGCCACCAAAATCACAACAAATTGTATATTTAAATTTAAGTTGATTTACCAGTTAAAATAGACAATAAATAATGTCTGTCACAATCTTTCATCTTGCATTTATAATAATATTATGCGACAGTATATAGCGTAAATTACTCGTATATGTATTAGACAAAATTTAAACCATAATATTAGGTTTTGTATCATTATATTGCGAAGAATGATACTGCACACAAAGTAATTATCATGTAAATACCTACCGACATCCGATTGATTACGTAATTTATGAATGACACCAGAGTAATTGACGAAATTTACACCAATAAATAGATATGTAGCAATGACACAACTATGAAATAGAATGTAATTTTGTTCATTTTAATTATTCTTACCGAGAGGTTTGCATATAGTCAAAAAAAGATCGGCTAAATTAAATAAAAAATCAATCACAAAATAGTAAGAAACAAAATTTGAATATAGTTTAATAACATTAATAAAGCAAACAGAGAGATAAAACATACATATAATAAACAAATTATTTTCGATTCAACAATTAAAAGCGTTCATACGAATAATTAATACTTTACTTCTTAATAAATCGATAAAATCTCGACCTGTTAAGATAACATGATCTGAACATCTAGTTTTGAACTTAAAATAGTTAACATAATTTCTAAATAATTTTAGCCACTGATTACAATAATCAAATGTCGTCATGCAATTTAATTAATGAGGAAATATTAAATATGTTAGTCTATGTGTACAGTAAACTGACAGATGACAAATACATTAGAATTTGACTATATAACTCCGCTATATTAAATTCAAAGATGTTCGTCGATACTTATAGCGATTGGACTTATTATATCAGTTAATCTATAACAACACCCAAAATAAATTTGTTTTTTAAAAGTAAAGCAAATAGTCACCCCTTACATTTTACACTTGAAAGGTGTACATATAAAACGGTATCTAGAAAGAGTCGAGCACCGATTTTATGGGAAAATTATCAGCAACAGTTGAACTTAACAAGCAGAGGTTGGTTATCAAGATGGACATGCCAAGAACTAAAATCGTAGGAATTTGCCAGAAGTCAAACAAGGAGTAGGTATAATATTATGTACGTACATTTCCGTTACGTCTTCATATTTTTATCGATGGCTTTTATTACCATGGAAATTAAGTTGTTTATATTTTATACATTTTTCTTTAGCATCTATAAAGATTAATGCTTACCCTCCCTGTCAAAACATAATAATAAATATGTAGGAAAACAGTGAAGTTGGCATATAAAAACGTTTATAGTTAAGTTTCTTGAAGTGGCGTTATAGGCGAATTCTATACTGAGTATTGTGAAATTAATATTGAAAGCTTTTTATGTTTAAGACAATTATTCAAACTTATAAAGCGTGACAGAATACTCACTTCATTGTCCGAGTTCTCGGAACTAGAACGACTGGATCTGTTGTGATGACAACGCTCAATGGAATGTTGATTTCCAAGAGTTGGTCTGCTCCCTGTACTAGCTCTACGGAACCGTCGAATGTAAGTGGGCGAGGTGATGGAGGCAGACGAACGCTGGCGTCGACGGGGCATCGGAAGCGACTTTCGCTTGGTATATTCATCGCCTTCATCTGACACTGGCTGACCCGGCGTATGACTGGAGGGTGAGGTGTCCTCTTCGCGAATATAGTTAAGAAGATGAGGCGAACTTGTAGTACAGGCGAGGCTGCGACGTATCTGCCGTCGGTGTTTTGCCTTATGACGCAGATTAATGCGCGGAAGCGGTCCAGTAGATCCATCAGAATCTGCCCCATCTGAGTGACCGCTGTTGCTGGCTCTTGAACCAGACCTGCTGGTATTTGGAGGCGCGGTGCCTGGCAAGCAGCTCTCACCCTCTGAATTGAGAAAGAAAGCACGCTCCAACTCCTGGCGCACAGAGGCGAGAGAAAGACCATCACCGATCTCGTCTTCCTCCTCCTCCTCGTCCTCGAGAATCATACTGAATCGTCGCAGACGTTCTTCCGGGGCGTTGGTTGGGGCTGGGTCTAAAACTCGGACGCTTGTCAGTGTAGAGATCATTGGAACGGGTTCCGCACTAGCTCCTTCGCAAACAGATGCCTTCTCAACATATGACTGAGTCTCCTGTTGTTTCTGGCGTGCGAGTAGCAGTTCCTCGGCATAATTTCTCTTCAACTTTCTTTCGGCTAAGAGGAAATACGTCGCCGAAATGTACGAGTATTCATCTATGTCCAGGGCGGCTTGTATATCTTGTCGGGTGGCTAACTTTCCATCAACCATCTTATTAATGATATCGACGTGATCCTCAAAAGACAGCTGCTCACGAGATATGAGCGGAAACACCGGCATTGATGGAGAATAGTTTTCATCCATCTGGAGCCATTCGTCGGAAATCACTTCACTTAGTGAGGCTCGCTTGTCGGGATCCCGTATCAACAGTTTTCCAACTAGTTTGGTGCATTCTTTGGATAGTCGAGGTGGGAGAGTGTAATTGCAGTCCATAATCTTCGATAAGGTCTCACTGTCATTTGCTTCATGAAATGGTAGCTCCCCGCAGACGAGCATGTATAGAATGACACCAAGCGACCAGATGTCCACTTTCGGGGGGTCATACGCGTCACCGAGCAAAATTTCAGGCGCCGAGTAGGCCAGAGAACCACAAAATGTCTCCAGGGGCTTTCCCGGAATGAAACAGTTACTGAACCCGAAATCGGTCAACTTGACAACTCCAAGCTTTTTAAAGAAGACAACATTCTCCGGCTTCAAGTCGCGATGAACAACATGCAGCTCATGGCAGTAGGAGATAGCCGTGACAATCTGTCGAAAGTAGTGCCGTGCATCATCTTCGGGCAGACCGCGGTCGTGTTTCATGATATAGTCATAGAGATCTCCCCCCTCTCCTAGCTCGAGGATAAGGTAGAGCTTATTCGTGGTGTCTATCACCTCATAGAGACGCACTATATTAGGATGTTGCACCAGTTTCATGCACATAACCTCCTGAAATAGGTGCTCCTTTGAAACGGCATCGAGCCGGGTTTTGTCGATGATTTTAACGGCCACTCTCTCTCCGCTGAAAACGTGTTTCGCTAACTTGACAACAGCGAAGTGGCCGCGACCTATGGTGCCTTCTAAGTCATACAGGCCGGCTATGCGGCCCTCGGCATCCATCTATGTGTTCAGTTATTCTAAAATAAAAAGTTTCTATACGTTAAAATAAGCATCACTGGACACGACATCTTTTGCAATAAACAGTATGAGTTTGATATATAAAATTCAGAAGAGGTCTTAATTTTAATAATGACTAATAATAGTATTATTGTAGTATACTTTTTGAAATATTCCCGAATAGAATAAGAGGTACAAAAACAAAAATATATAAATTGAAAAAGGAAACATTTTCTCAACATCATCCCAGCTAGCAATTATAAAACCACAAGACCAAAAATACGCAAATATCCACGTTTCCTATAAAAGCTACATAAAAGTCACTGGCTTATGATGCTGAATGCAGCATATTAAAAGGAACATCAGAGGCTACGATCTGTACACAAATTCATTGCGACATTTTCCCGAAATTTCCTAGGGAGATTTGAGTACACACGCCTACATCTCTTCTCACTTCATTATCTAAGATTAAATAGGAACAGATGACGAAGGGGTGATTGCTATATTTAATGCAGAAAATAAAGTACATTGAAATGCTATACAGCTTTTATAGTTAGGCAGGTAAATACGGGAAAAGTGTGGCTAAAGAGGGCAATGTCATAAAATCTGTACAACACTAAAATTGTAGTAAGAATATTGTAGCCATCTACTCCATAAAAATAAACCCATTCTTAGCTGACGTCATGCAAAAACTAACAGAAACTAGGATAACACCAGCCGGGATATTGGCTTATCGTATAAACAAACTTGAAGGAATAGCATAAAAACTTCAGGTATTATCGATCCTCTGTTTAATAAGTGTTGGTTCAATAATTCAAGCAAACTTTCTTTATGGTAAGATTGAAAAGTATATATGCGTCATGTTTGAGAAATAACTTAAAACACTATATTAAATAGATCGGTATAATTATTATGAGTTTCATACTTTATGCATTGTTAACAATACAATAATCCAACATCAAATGCGATAATCATTAAAAAAAACAAATTTCAATAAGATATATAAGTACTATAGATTAAATTCTTAAAAACTTTATAAGAAAAATAATTTAATCATGAGCATATATAAGTTTACTTCATTACATATAATCAGAAATGAAATGCAGAATGTTATTTAAAGTTCAATTAGGACATGCAATGTTAAAACAGAAAACTTAAAACAATAATATAATTTATTTCAGTTATTACTATATATATGGAAGGTATTATTTAGAGCTTGCTATATATTATATTGATATACTACTTAAGAGTCGTCCACTTCAAATATCGAAAGATCAATCTGAACTAACTTTCACAGCATAAATCAAGGATCACACGAATCTTGATACCACACATATATTGAGAGAGCCACAGGTGTGTATATAGCCACATGAAATGAAAATATTTATAGATCGGATGTTTCTGACACTGCAATCATTCTCTATCCATTAAAGTTTTCAAGAGATGTTGATAATTCTATTTATACGGGGTGTATTATAGATGAATATATAGAACAGAAAGATAAATATATATATATATGTACACAGTTTATTGGAGGACTTCTTATAACTCACAGAAAGTAGATTTACTCCAGGAAATAAATGTAAGATTATCCCATAGCTAACTTACTGCCTATACATCATCCCATCGCTAATAGCAAAGCGCGATGCAATTTCCTGACTGAAGTATTTTGGTCTGATAAAAAATAAGAAATATAATCAAGTTCTGGAGAACGTCTTAGTAAATTATTTTTAAGTGTTATTTGGAGTAGCAATATCAATAGTTTTCTGTGTAGCCTAATAAGGACACTCGAGTTAGTTCTATACAACTATTTAGTCCATTTAAAACTGATTAACAAATGTCTAAATCAATGAGATAGATAACCGAAAAGGGGGTATCGAACTCAAAATCTCAGGATAGAATAGTAATTTCGGTGTATCAAAAGAAAATTCCTTGTTTTAAAAAGACACTTTAAAGCGTTTGTATAAAAGAAAGGAAAATGGAACTCAGCAAAATATAAATCAGAAAACGCTTCTATGTTAAAACTCGCCTCCCCCTCTCTGCTCTATTCCCAGTTTCAATCTCACCTCTAAAGTTCTACGTAGTTATCTTATCATGCAATAAATATTTGGCTCAATTATTGATTTCAGAAGAAAACGACATTGACAGAAGAAACATGAAGCGAGGATACAATCCTTTTCTCAAGTATATAGAAACACGAGCCACGCATTTTAAGAACTTAAATGACCTTTTAATGGTGAACTTGCGACGGCATTGAACCACATTAGTAGAAAAATGTGTCCAAAGTTTCTAAAAAAATATTTAAAGTATCCAAAGGTTTAAAAACTAAAAAGCATAAGAAGCTGCTTATACTAAATATTAAAAAGTAAATATAATGCTTCTAGTAATGAATAAATTCAGTATCAGGAATAGAAAAAAATCTGTCTAATCTCTTTCAATCATTATTAAATAATTTAATGTCACGTTAGATATTTCATTAAACGTGTGAGGAATTGATTTTAGCTATAAATTAAACAAAACTAATTTGCTTACTTATAGAGTTAAAGCTGCATTTAAAGCTTCAATAAATTATCAATACTGCCTGAATGATAAATTATTGTTCTTACCAAAGACAAACTTAGTTCGTGCCTTGCCCGTTATATTTATTAAAACTACAAATTGAAGTCTAATTCCAATGTTACAAATATCTAAACGAAACAATTTTATTTAAGATTTCAATTTATACCCTTAATGTTTATAATCTAATATATTTTACTAAGCGAAGTAATTTAAACAAAACATTATTTAATAATAAGTGATACAATAAAATTTAGAATTCCCCGCTCCCTTGTAATCTTCTGTTTAAGTTTTGTTTCTTGTTCCATAAAGACAATGAAACGACCACACCTCCAGTCCATTTAATGAAAAAATTATCAATTATTATCGATGATTTATTGTGAATAACAACTTCGTTTTTTAGTTTACAATACAGATAGACATTTTAACAGATAACATAGACAAAGCAACATGATTTAATAAGCTATTATTATTCTAACCGTTATAATAAGCTAATAAGTGTCCACTTTCTTGAACTAGCACTATGAAGAACACATTACTAATACAATTTAACAGATTGTATGTTTTATCCATTTTGTATAATATATCGAAAAGTTAACAGCCCTCAGAGAAATCTCAAATATGTATAAGCAATGGAAATATATATTCCTAAATGTTATATATATAAATTGCTTAAAAAGTTACACTTGAATATATTCGAAAAAATAATAATATAGAGTAATATCTAAAAAAACCTAGGTACAATTTTAGAACTCTAAAAGATTGTATTGGTAGAAAGAGAAACCAGAGGATTAATAGTAAAAAAAATGGGAAAAGAGACAATTGTAATTGTGTTTATATCACTGGTTAAGTTAAATTTGGTTTAAACCTGAAAATTTAAACAATAAAGAGTAAGAAACAAAATATATCTTAAGGCAATATCAACATTAGAAGAAGCTCCACATCCTAGAAGAACAAAATGGACAGACACAATTGGGGTGAAATAGAGAAATTTCTGGGTTATGTATTGAGGACTGGGAATATCAAGAAACCAAGTGTGTCAGATTACTGAAGTACTGAAAACCTCCTAGCTAGATAGTCCATTCTTCAGGAATGCTGCAATGTCATGTGACATATCTTCTAATTCTCAAATTTATTAGATTTGTGATCTTTTTTACAGAACTGAAATATTTTGACAGGTTAGCCAATTTGAAAAAAAAATTATTAGCTATAGCAGTTTACAAAGAAGTTTACCAACCAGATCAGAATGTTTGTTGACAAAGTTCTTGTTTTGTACAAAGTGAGTTTCTTTTGGAAACAGCATGTACAGCAACACAAAAAAGACTCAATTTGGAATTAAATTATTTGTGATGGTTATTTTCTATAATAAATTATTTTTTTACAAATTAATAGCATGGTAAGCTATAAAATAACAGTAAAAGAGTTAAATTGCAGATGCATTAATTTACTCTGAAGGAGAAGATAGACACTGAAAACCTTTAAGTTGGAGAGTGAAATAAGAAATATATCCAATATCAAAATTTCTTTGTAATAATATTTAAACTGAAAATTATCATCTATTTGTTAAATCACTGGAGAATATGCACTCAGAATCTCTTGAATTATATAGAGATCTCCAATATAACATACAATATACACTTAGAGTTGATTGCATAAAGGTGTATTAGCTAACTACTGGTAGTAACTTGAAAAAATCTATAAATTTAGTTTTATGTGGATTGCATAAACTGTGACTGGTAGTAAAACAGCAGGAGTGAAATATTTATGCCTAGGTGTAAATACTTAAAAATCGTTTTATTTAGTCCAATGCTCAACTACCACTTGATAGGGTAGGTATAACTCAATTATTTTGATTAAGTTTTTATGTTAGCATTGGAAAAAATGGCTGGACATATAATAATATGTTATTGAAATCTTATATATTTATTTACTTTGTACATTATAAAAATTATAGAAATTTCTTACAAATTATTTTTAAGTAAAAATAAAATCATTTTGCTCTTAAATGAAAAAGATTTTCTTTTTATATAACTATACATACTTACCAATTTAAAACATTTTTACTAAACATCCCAATTTTATATTGTTGGACTAAATAATAACATTGTTTAATTTGTGTAAATCAAGAACATTGCATTAAAGTTTCCAAATTATAAACAAATTTTTATTAGTTAATAGCACATGGATTTCCTAAAACTTATGCCAGGGATTAGTTAGTCTAGTAGTATGTTAATACCACTTTATGCAATTGAATTTACTCTCTAATAGTAACTGGTACTAATATTAAGCCTACTACTGGTTTCAAGATAATCCACAAAGTTATCAGGGAAAAATATCAAAATAGTTCATATGGAGATAGATCCACCAAATGTGAATGAGTCTTAATTAAAGGTGACAATTTTTGGTTGGAATTAGTGTATCAATCATCTGCATTTATGCCTTCCAATTCACATCTTTATTCTTGAATTGTTTCTTCTTCCTTGGTTGACTTGTTGATGCTTGACATCTTCATTATTTGGGTGAGAAAATTCTATCCCTAACTCACCAGCAACATCATTTGACATGAAGTCTTTACAACTAGCATATTCTTCTTCCTCTGTTATGTCACCTTGGTTTTCTGGAGATATTATAACAATATTCTTAATTTTTTCATCACTGTCTTTTTCTTCTAGAATGAGATGGACAGTTTCATTCAAAGTTAAAAGTCATTTATAAGGCATTGGAAATCAGATAATTCAGTAAAATATAACAATAAATACTCATGATAATTATACAAAAAAACTGAAGTCAATTAAATTCCAATTATACTGCTTCAAAACACCAAAGCTTTTTTTGATTAAACTGGCAGCCAATTAACTTTTAGCTAATACAGAATTTAAATTTCTTCATCAGTCTTTTTCTTCTTCAATGAGATGGACAGTTTCCTTCAAAGTTAAGTCATTTATAAGGCATTGGAAATCAGATAATTCAGTAAAATATAATAATAAATACTCGTGATAATTACACAAAAAACTGAAGTCAATTAAATTCTAATTATACTGCTTTTAAACATAAAGCTTTTATTGATTAAACTGGCAGCCAATCAACTTCTAGCTAAAATAGAATTTGAATTTTCTTTTTAAGCTATTTGTGTGTGCAATGTATACAGCATAAATACATATTATAGATTTATTATTGTTTTTCTCTCACTACCAAGTATATGGATATATGGATAGATATCACTTTAAACTTGAGGAATATTAATGAAAGTAATACAAATTTACCCTTTAAACCTGTATGAACTGTATTAACTTACCATAGTAATTATTATTTCTATACTGTTAATAACTGGTATATACTGGTAAATAATATGTAAGTTATTGGGTGTGGTAAAAAGGATGTTAAATAAATGTATTAATTAATTGTTAATGGGATTGTATGTTTTTAAAACACCATTAAATGAAATTGAAGCACCATAAAAAAACAATTTTTGTAAGTTATTAATTTCATTAAAATCTTAGAACTTTATAAATATCAAGTTAGACTTGGTGCCAGTCACCAGTGTACAAAAAAATATTTTAGTGGTAAATTCTTAATGACACCGGAGATATCTACCCATCTTGAGCTATAAAATAAAACCACAGATGTAAAATTCTATGAATAATCTAATGGTATAGATATTATTGTGAAAACTTTAAAATTTATGTATCCATGTCACAGTTTCTACTTAAGTATTAATATGAAAAATATAGGTCTATATATATGTCATATGCCTAAATAAATATTTTTGTTAATGTTATACCCTCCATGAAATTTACATTTTATAAGTAAATAAAAAAATGAATAGATGTGATAAATAAACATACATACTTATTAGTTTTGATTTCTATTAATAAAGACGATCAAAAATCGGAGAAACATAAATTGCTACCATAAAAAACATTTAATCGATAGGATTTAATAATATGAACTTTTTGTTTACATTAATTAGCTCTTTAAAACACGTCGTTTTAAAACTTTAACTATATTTTAAAACGAAGTATCTATATTTGCATGTACGTGCATCGGTAGTCATGCGTATCTGAATCTCTGTATATGTAATGACCTGTTTATGAAACATGGACAACATTATATTCAATACACAATTTTAACATTGATTGATAACATCGTCCAATTCTTTTCAAGATATCCTAAATACAAAACTTACTTTGCTCGATTTGTAATATTATATTTTATATACACACCAATAATTTTGAAAGCTAACTGATGCACGTCCGTGCCAATGACAGTTATCATATTAAAAGTTTGAATTATATTTTTTAACTACCAAGTTTCTAACCAAATATCCTAATTGTATTTAATGAAACTAAAATGCAGAACAATTTTTTACACATTTTTATTATAATTATGTTTGCTATTACTATTTAAAACTATTTTCTACTTATAAACTTATAAACATTCATTTATAGTAGTTTATCTGAACATATAAATTCAAACATTGTTTCACACATTTTATTTTTAAATATCTATACATTTAATGAGATATATAAATAAAATATTGTTTAACCTAATTTAAAAAATTCGAAAATATTGAAAAATAAAGTTAAGTCTGCGTTATCAGGTTTGAACATACGTGGCTATTATTACAAATATAGACCTACAACAAAGGAGACTAAATGATTATATGGTGTTGAAGTCTCTGATCGCTTTCTACTAATCGTCACGAAGTGTCAAAGAATATATTAATATGGATTTACACATATATTAGAGCACAATATTAATAAAGTAGGTATTAATATATATGAACAGGAGAATATCCAATCCTATAAAATCAAAAAAACAATTGAGAGGGGCATGAACCAGTACAATTATTACTACTTTACCTATCATAATTCTAAAATAAATATATCTATTTATATGTATTTAATTGTGTATGTATACCAAAAGTAATACCAACCGTAATTCTTATATAGGTATGCTAATAAAATATTTATATATACTTATAATATATAACTTGATAAAGTATATTGTATATTTCATAAATATAATTGTAAACTTTTTATACACTTTTAACAAAACCATATTACATAGTATATTTAACAACAATTTCCAATTGATTTTTGTACTCTTCCAGTTTAGAAAACCCATCGACACTACATTTAAAACCAGCCAGTTTTGTACTCCACTCGATTGCAGCAACAAGTAAATTGTAAGAAACCGGTGGTCTAGGCCGAACGCATTTATCTGGCTGTAATATTTGATTGAAGAGAGCAATCCAGCCTGCGACAAAAGTATCTCCAGCACCTAATGTATCAATGGCAACATCAGATACTTTGACACACGGCATTATGATTGGAAGTCCAGCGACATCAGAATGACACATGGTAGCAGCTCCCTGACTTCCCCAGAGCGATATTAACACAGAACTAAACATTTAAAATTATAAAGTAAATAACAAAGAAGTTGTGTTCATCGTCAACATTACCTTAAATGACTTACTTTTTCTTAAGATGTGGTAAAAGTCCATTTATTGTTTCATTAATTGAAGAAAATCCCATGAATTCAGCAAAGTCACGTGAAACAAACAAAAAATCCACCAGAGGAAGGAGATCTTCTAAACGAGAATACAAATTAAAGAATCTATTGAAATGTATTCTAATAATATTTGGTTTAAAAACTTTGTGAACTTACTGAGATCATGATTTTTCTTCTCCAGTTCCGCGGAAATAGTTATTTCAGGATTTTTTCGATTAATATGATTGATCATTTCGACCATCTCATTCACATTGTATCGACCCTGGAAAATTTTAATTAAAAAACATCGTAGTTACTTGAATTTGATATGTATAGACCGTCAACGATGATTCTCTCGAAAATATTTAATTCTTTAATTATATCATATAGAATATTATTGTGATTATTTTTACATTCAGCATAAATCAAAAATACTATTTTTATAATAATTTTACATTTGATAATATAAACTATAAACTAAGACTTACTTCAAAGTGAATCCATGAAAGTCCCGATAGATTAATTGCAAAGAAATCTTGTGTGGTATATTCTGGAAGATTGCTAATTATTAAAAACATCGATATATAATTAAATATAGCAAACAGTAGAATTATAGCAGAATATTTTCATTAGAAATCTGATCTCCTACTTCCTAGAGTGCATTATGGTGCGTGATCCGTTCTTCTGATTTATGATGACCACGGAAGTTGGGGTCCCATATCCCGGAAGTGAGACTGCGTTTTCAATGCCAACTCCGAAGGTAGAAAAATTACGTTTTAAAAACCTGAGTTTTCAAGAAAGATCAATAAAAATGGAAAAATTTGAAAATAACAATGGCACTTCCGACATCGCATTTTCAACTCAAACTTGGGGAACATTAAAGTGCTTCTATTATAATAGAAGCTTTCTGTGAGAATAAATCAGCAACAAAAGTTACCAATAATGTCAAGACTATAAGCTTCTATCCTTATTAAAATCAAATATAATATGAGTTCCTAAAATGATCGTCTTAAAATATTTTCTAAAATAACTCTAGTATTTTATTTTTATTATTATACAAATTTTCCAGTTAATTATGAACATTAGAATAGAGTAGATTTATAATACTAAGTTTAGTGTCATTTCTTTTGTTTACTGATTTCTCAAATTTACAATGCTAACAATCTAGCTCCTCTAAAGACAATTAATTAGCATTACTAACATTTCTTCTGGGTCGTCCTTTGCAAACACACCGACAAATTCACTGGAACATCCAAGAAGACTCAGAACAGTAGATGTGTTTGCAGCATTTCCCCCACAACGACGATCCATTGAAGCAACACTATACATGATAATAAGAGAATATCTGACAACTTTCATAGTAAGGATTAAATTAATAATAGGAACATTTATTTCTAGTGTGATTATACGTTAGAAGGTCATTCAGATAGCAATGGTTATTCATCACAGTTGTCGAGTTACTTAACCGCAAACATTTAATTCTTGATAAATTTAAATAAAATGACAGAATAATGCAATAATTTGAGTATATTATATGCTAAGTATACATACAATATTAATAATAGGATGAAGTACCGTTGGTCTGAGTCTTCCTGTGGAAACTCTTTGCAGGTCATGACAAGATCCACACAACAGAGTCCAACGCAGGCTATTTTTGCGGGATGTGTTGTGGATGCCTGCAGTAGTTATACAAGAAAAGTTAAGTAGTTTATATCATCTACAAGTCGGAATCAATGGTATGGGTATTTAAACTTTAATATGTTGTGAAACTATTTTTTAGTTTAGTGTGAAAGGCTGATGAACACCCGATCTGTAAAAATTGGTACTTGCTTTGTAATATCAAGATGGTAAATAATCTATAAAAAATCTAAACGAAATTCTCTATTATTAAATTTTCTACCCTGATAATCAAATTAAAATTGTGGAATGTTTCTTCTATAATGAATAAATCAGGATACGCTTTATGCAAAAACAAACAAAATTTAAATTGTTAAAATAGTTGAAATTTATTTTGTTTTAAAATAATATTGCTATTACTACCTACAGTATAATCCCAGATGAGCACACATATTTTATCTTTATTATTATGTCAGGAAGGTATCCATGTATTTATTAAATTGATGAGGATAACCTAAATATGACCATTTATATTATTCACCCAATTTTCAAGAAAATAATTATGTTATTCACACTTTTGAATAAATTGATTCATATAATCGTTTTCAACATATTTCAAGCAAAACTATATAGATAAGTCAAACTAATTATTTTCTAGAAACATTTCAATATTGGTTCTTAAGCCAAAATATGCTTAAGGTTTCTGAAAATGATTAGCATGACTTTTCAGAGTAATTTGAATATGAAAACATATGTAACTTGTAATATGAAGAAAACATTTAGATGAATCAATTTACAAATTACTTCATTATTTTATTTAAAATGTGCATTTTTATGAAAATTGGGTGTATACAAGAAATTTATTCTATTCTTTAATGGAAAAACACTAAAATGGTCATAAAAAAATAATTTCATTTAAATTTCATTTAACATACCCGTAAAGAAAGGGTTAAGACTTACATATTTGATCATCCGATGGATCATATTACATGATAAAAGTATCAAACTTTAGCACCAAACATATTGATTAAAAGCCTCTGGGATCCCTGACTAGTAGGTAATCATAAGAGAAATAATTTTCAATAAATCAACGACAAAGTTTAATAATACTCATTGATTGTATTTTTAATAAAAAAAGAGAAATAAAACAGTATGACAGTATAATTATATTATAAAACACAATAAACAAGACATGATAAAATGACACAGATAATAAATTACAGAATATACAGCTGAATACAAAAAAAAACAGAATATTTCATCAGAATATTTACACAACAAATGTCAAAAAATGTACAAAGTTTATTATGTGACACAATCCAACCTATTTAACAGTAATCTTAACTGCCATCTTATCTGACACAGTGTACTGATCCCAATTCTTTGTGGGATCATATGGCTCCCACCTACTCGCCGGGAAGATGTGCTTATGTCGTTCATACCAGCTCCGGAGACACACTTTGCCCGCATGAGACTCTTCCTTTTCCAAAGTTGCATCGTGCATCATTCGGATGTCGTCCCGCGCGTCAAAGACAAACAGCGGTCCCGACTTGCCACGCGCCTTGGTCACAATGAAGTCGTAGAAGGTGTAGTGATGCGGGATGATCAAGTCCTCCTTCACATACATCATCTGGTCGTGCGAGGCAGTGCGCAACTCGGGAAACTCCTTGCGCAATTGCTCCAGGCAGCGATGAAGGAACTGGCTCATAGAGTGACCCTTCTTCATGCGCACTTGTCGTCGATGACCCGAACCGTCCCAATAGCTGTAGGTGATTTCGATTTCCTCCTCTTTGATAGCCTCTTGTTTGGCAACCCACTCGCGTCGAAGCTCTTCTCTACAAAGTTGAAAGAAAGAAGAAGTATTTGCAGAGATTAAATAAATTGACACATTAGTCCAAATATAAACACAACTTATTTGATTTACCGAAGTTTGTTTTCTGCTTCTTCACGATCGATGTCAGGCAGGAAACTGGTATCAACATCAGGATTCTTACCCAATCGACGACGTTTCTTAACAACTTCCTCAATCCCTGCATCTTGGTTTTCTTCTTTATCGGCAGGTATCTCTCCTTCAGTGCTGTCTTCTTTCTTGATTTCAGGAACACTTTCTTTGTTATTTGCTTTTTCAACTTCTTCTTCTTCTTCCTCATCTTCATCATCATCGTCATCAATGTTAAATGACAGTGTCCCTCTCTAAAGTAAAACAAATGAAAATTGGGTGAATAAACGCATATTACGCATAAAAACAATTAGTTATAAGATGATGTACAAAACTATTGTATAACAACTTTAAAATTACACATTTTAAGCATCAAATTAGAGATGCGCATTAAGAACCAACAGTAGACTCACCATCTGAGTAGCCTTCTTATCAGCCCGCTGTTGTAACTCGGACAGCCGGGCTTTATTATTCTTGGTAGCCAACTGTTTCTCCCTAGCACTGATCACTGCCTCCTGCCTGGCTCTCATTTGCTCCAAGGTGACTAAACCAACGGTATCCGACTTGAGTCGCTGCTCCACGGCGTCGTAATGGACAGTGAACTTATTGTTGATATCGCCGACAGACATATCCGCCTCCAGCCGTCGTTTCTTCTCCTCTGTGGCCTGTTTTTCGGTCTCTCGCTGCTTCTTTAAGTGGTTGGCACGTTGTGCCTCCTTGGCGGCTCCTTTAAAGAAGGCCATGTCGAATCAGCTTACATAGAAATAGTAAGAATTCGTATCCACATATTAGAGATGCTCATTCGAAAAAGAATAGTTATATTATCAATAATGATGTTAATACATATTAACAGAAGGCAGATTAAATCAAAAAATTATATCCATATAATAATGGAACATCTGAACTGAAAGACGTTCGTCTACTATGACTGAACACAATAATCTACTTTAATTTAAATAATGAAATCAAAAAGAAAGATTACGCAAAAAGGATGGTATATTTATTTTTAAAAAATAATCAGACTAAAAACGACTATAAAAATGGATAAAATTGTTGAGATGAAATGAAGTAGATAAATAATATTATGCAAAACATGAAACAATACAAGCCTTCTTAGACACATACACAAACAACAATAATACTTAAGTTGTCTTAGTCGAAAACATTTTGCGATAATTATTTAACTAACACACAAAAATATTCATTAATTTTTGCTATTCAAAATATTGATATATATATATAACAGCAGTATTCAAAAAGAATGTTTTTTAATCAATTTATTATTCTCAAATCAAGCAAATTCCCCTCGAAAAACAAAAACGTTTTTATCTGTTTCTCTAATCTTTACTTCAAAAAGAATATCACGCAGCTCGTCACACGCCACCAATTGCTTCCAGATAAAAATGGCCAGATTTTCCGTGGTCGAAACGAGCTTTGAATCTCGAAAGTAAGCTACATCAAGGTCAATGTGCTTATGATCAACAAGATTGAGAACGTGGCACTGCATTAGTTGTTTCAACTTCGCCATATCGATAACCATTCCAGTAGTAGGGCAGACGGGACCCCTGACTGTCACCTCTAGAATGTAGTTGTGACCATGGCCGTTGGGGTTGTTACACTTGGAGAAGAGACCAATATTTTCTTCATCAGATAGTGCAGCCGAGTGAAGACGATGACTTGCACTGAATGATTCTATACGGGTCAAAAAGACAATTGGTTGACTGGCCATCTAAAAATGAGTAAGAATACACTCCCATATTTCAGTTATTTGGTTTATATTTAAATATTGTATCTGTAAGTATTGTTTAACAGAAGTCACTGTAAATTAACAAGAAGGGCAGATGACAGGATTAGTAAGTAGTTAGGTAATAATGAAATAAAATAAAAATAAACTAAATAACAATAAGGAATAATAAATCGAACAAAATGTCGCAATAGCGAAATCATTCGAACTTGTTAATATGCATGATAGTAAAGGCCTATAACTGGCCAGTAAGAACGGCCAGGGATAGAACGCATAAATATATTGCTGCGATTAAGCCTTAAGGTGCGTTACAACGCCGTACAAACCAGGGGGTCGTTTCTCGAAGCTCACGCAAATCGCAACACGCAAGTTACAAACTTATCACTATCGTACCATCATGATGAAAAAGTGTTTCTCGATACTCTGGTAAAGCACTCGTAAACTGTAGCTTTTCCTATTGGTCGACAAATAACT